>CAUYUJ010011447.1:1205000-1265948 GCA_963575745.1 Prorocentrum cordatum | reverse complement strand
CCTCCACTGTGTCCGAGCTCGAAACGTTCACCCTAGGCTCCGATTTGGATGTTGATTCAGACTTCGGTACCGAAATCTGAATCAACAACGACGTTCCATATTCATGAGGCCTTGCTCCGAAACAACAGGGGTGGCAAATAATAGGGCCCCTCCCCGTTCCCCCCCCCCCTCCCCTCCGCCCCCCTGCCCACCCCTCACCTCCCTCTCTTCCCCTCGCCCGAACCTCCCCTCCACGTCCCCATCCCCTCCGTGTTCCCCCATGTCTCTCTCGGATATGGGCACCTCGAGGCGATTGCCGACATGGTCGACGAGGCCAGGCGCATGACGACGGAGAAATAAGGCTGTGCTTTGACCTAAGCTGCAGGCGAGGCGCCTGGGCAACCATGTGAACGATGGACCTTCCGCACATGAAAATCGTGCGGGTGTGAACGTCCCCCTCGTCCTCCTCTTTGTTTTCGACCTCCTCCTCGAGCATCCCGTGAGCGCTGCGAGATTTTCTGTGCGGATGTCCTTCGCTCACAAGCGAATGCAAGGTCGCGCTCTAGTCTCGCCCTGCCGACACCGAACCTGTGGCCCTGAGGAGAGCAGGATGGGGGCAGACAGGAGGGGAGGGCAGGAAGGGAGGGCTCAGCAGGAGACGACAGTGGACACCTCTGGGTGCCTCTGGGCTCGGTCTTGTCAGCTCGCCGCTCGCGCACGCCAGACGCCAAGGATCGGCAGCAGAGCACGCGCGGTCGCGAACATAGCGCTCGGGAGGCGCGGCAGGAACGAGATAGAGGACGGTGGAGGGAAAGGGAAGGACGTCTTGAGATGAACGGGGTAAGGAAAACATGTGGAAGGTTGAGGAGGGGAACGGAGAAGGATAGGAGGGGAGGGGACTGGAGGAGCAAACGGGCAGCTTAAGTTCAAGGGCAGCCGAACTCTCTTCGTCGTCGTCCTCGTCGTCGTGGGTCGTCGTCGTCGTCGTCGGTCGTCGTCGTCGTCGTCGGTCGTCGTCGTCGGTCGTCGGTCGTCGGTGTCGTCGTCGTCGTCGTCGTCCGTCATCGTCGGTCAGCGTCGTCGTCGTCGTCGCCGTCGCCGTCGCCGTCGCCGTCGCCGTCCGTCGTCGTCGTCGTCCGTCGTCCGTCGTCCGTCGTCCGTCGTCGTCGTCGTCGTCGTCGTCGTCGTCCCGTGGTCGTCCTCGTCGCCGACGTCGTCGTCCTCATCGTCGTCAGCCGTCGTCGTCCGTCATCGTAGTCGTAGGCGTCGTCGTCGTCGTCGTCGTCCGTCGTCGTTGGCCCCGAGGGGTGGGGGCCCTGTCGGCATGCGGTCGCGCCCCGACGGAAGAAGGGTCCACAGGCGGCACCGTTCGCCCATCGAGGCCGAGGGCCGCGGATGCAGACCTCCTCCTCCTCCCCCTCCTCCTCCTCCTCCTCCTCCTCCTCCCCCTCCTCCTCCTCCTCTTCCTCCTCCTCCTCCTCCTCCTCTTCCTCCTCCTCCTCCTCCTCCTCCTCCCCCTCCTCCCCCTCCTCCTCCTCCTCCCCCTCCTCCTCCTCCTCCTCCTCCTCCTCCTCTTCCTCCTCCTCCTCCTCCTCCTCCTCCTCCTCCCCCTCACCCTCCTCTTCCGCCGCCTCCTCCTCCTCCCCCCCGACAAAGCGAAGGGGAGAGAGAGAGAGAGGGAGATAGAGACAACAAAGAGATACAGAGAGAGAGGGACAGAGAAATAGATAAAGGGAATAGAGAGAGAGAGGCAGAGAAACTGAGAGAGGGAGAGGGCACAGGGAAGGAGAGAGTGAGGAGGACGGAGAGAGAAAAAGAGAGAGAGAGAGAGGGAGACGGGGGGAGAGAGACTGACAGAGAAAGAAAAAAGGAACAACAACAGCAACAACAACAACAACAACAACAACAACAACAACAACGACAATAACAACAACAACAACAACAACAAAAACGAAAACGACGAACGCCAAATGCATTGCCATCAACAACATTCCGCGTGACTGTCGAGCAACGCCATGGCCCTCCCCCGCACGGGTGGCGGTCATGGCGGACCCGGTGTACCCGCCCCACCTCGATGGGGTGCGGGCCGTGTGGTTCGCCCGCGGGGCGGCCCACTTCCTGTGGCACCGCCCAGGGATGTGGCCAACGGGCTGCCCGTGCAATCGGGCGTGGCGACGGCGACGCGGGGTCGCGCCCTTACGGTGGCAAACCGCGGCCTCTCGCGTGGCCCCTGGGGCCACCGAGTGGCTGCGGTACTGGTGGGCGCCGTGCTGGGCCGAGTTGCCCCACCCAGGCGAGCAACCATCCGATGCTTGGGTTTTCCCCGCGTGGCGGGCGTGGCCCATGCCACGTGGTGGGTCCCGTTGTATCGGGGCGGGGACGCGGCGATGGATGAGACAGACCCCGAAGCCGTGGCGATGCTGTGCCCGGACGTCCACGCTTAAGCAGCCACCCGCCATTGATCTCAGTGCCCCCAATAGGGAACCGCCTCGCGGCGTCTGAGGACCGCGTCGTTGAGCCGCCACGAAGGCAAAAAACAGACAGAGAGAGAAAAAGAAAGAGAGAGAAAGAGAGAGAGATGGGGAGAGCGGGGAGAAACGGGAGGAACGTCCTCTTGTTCCGATTATTTTTCCTCCTCCTCCTCCTCCTCCTCCTCCTCCTCCTCGTCGCAGTGGCTCGGGCGGGCGCCCTGCTCTGTCGCGCGCCCATGGGGTCTCGGCCCATAGGGTCTCGGCCCACCAAGTCCTTGCCCTAGGGCCTCACGTCATATATAAGGTATCGGCCGCATGTACATATATGATGTGAGGCGCAACATATCGGTTTAAGTGTATGTAATATATATATATATATATATATATATATATCATTGTATACTACAGTTGCATATGCGATATTATGATGTATATATATATATATATAGATCGCCAACATCATCGGCATCATCATATCATCATTTTGTATTAACAGATGTTGTACGTCACAAGCGCAAGCGGGTCAAAATGCGCATTTTGCTTTTCCTCTGCCGGGTTGAAATGCGCAGATCGTCGCTGTCATCTTCGCATTTTTCCCAGACTGCCCGTCGCGATCAACGCCCGCGAAAAATGCGCGGATGCGCGGACGAGGGGGGCAAAACGCGCAGATGCGCATTTTTTGTAAAAATGCGCGTTTTTACCATAAAATGCGCGGATCCACCCTCTGGGGGGTGGAGGGGCGGGGAGAGGGGGGAATGAGCCGGCGAACGGAGCGGGGAGATCGGTTGGCGGAAGGGGCAGGAGGAGGACGGTCGATCGACGCCCAACGCCTCTTCGGTCGTCGTTGCTGGCCGTCGTCGTCGTCGTCGTCGTCGCGAGCCCTGGCGGGGCGGCTGACGGTGGCGCGGGCGGCCTCCGCCGCGCTCGCGCCCGACCGCGTCGTCGGTCGCTCGTCCTTCCGGGGCCGGGGGGGCCGCGCGCGGCGAGGAGGAGGGGCGAGGCGGAGGAGGGCGGGGGGAGGGGGGGGTGGGCGGCGGGGGGAGGAGGAGGGCGAGGACGAGGAGGGGCGATGAGGACGAGGAGGACGACGAGGAGGAGGACGAGGAGGAGGAGGAGGAGGAGGAGGAGGAGGAGGGGGGAGGAGGACGAGGAGGAGGAGGAGGTTTTTCTTGGTGCAAAGCGGACCCCTCTTCAGGATGTACTCGTTCGATGATGGCATTCCTCCAGAAGCCGCTGGCGTGGGTACACGACGGCGAGGCGTATTCGCTGGGCAGCCCGTCTGATTCAGATATTGATCAGAGTTTCGATCACATGAAGTCGTGGATCAAGTTAGCTAGAGAGGAGGTCCGGGCTGAGTTTCCCGATTTCGAAATCGCGCAGGCCTTCTCGATATTCTGCACGAGCGGGGCGATCGCGCAGAGTCACCTCAACGAGTTCGACAAGAGGTGCAAGCGATTGAGCCTCTTCTCTGGGGTCGATGCGGAGTATCTGAAGCAGCAGATCCTGCGGATCAGGCCCCTGGCAATCCTCGAGGCGAGGTCCAAGCTGAAGAGCGACCAGGAGGCATGGGTAAGCGTGCTCACTCGGATCGGCGGGTCCAGACAGCGCGATAGCTCGGCAGTGATCGCGTGCGATGTCTTGTGGAAGGTTGTATCTGATGCATGCGCTCGTCGCGCCCTCTGGCGCGCCCTTCTGCCGGCCAGAATAAGGCAAACGTGGGTTCGTGGCCCCGGGGCGCGTCACCGAAGGCCCCGCCGGCGCAGTTCGCATGAGCATCCCCCGCCCAGCACAGCGTTTCGTGGCCCCATAGGGAGCTCCACTGGAGGCCCCAGTGGTGCAGTTCGCACGCTTCTCCCCTGCAGCATAGCGTTTCGTGGCCTAATATGGGGTTCCACCGAAGGCCCCAGCGGTGCAGTTCGCATGCGCCCGCGCCACACATGTCGGCGCACCCCTCACGTTTCGTGACCCCATGGGGAGTCCCCCCCCCTCGCTCGTCCCACCTGCCCGCGGCATTCACACTTGCATATGGTCGGGTCCGCCGCCAGTCTAATTTTCTTGTGGCATTTGGAGCTATCTTGGCGTTGTCCCAGGGTCGGCGGATGCGCTTCTCGGAGTTTCTGGAGGCCGCCGCGCGAGCAGACGTCGTCGGTTGTGACAAGGCAGCGACCTATACGAAACCTATCTCTACAAGACGGAGTTAGAGCCCCGGCGGGAAGGGGTGCGGGGGGCCTGGAAGGGCACCAGGGCCCAGCTGGGGCAGTGATGTTCGGCGCTTCTGACGCGCGGCCACGCCGTGCTCGGCGGTGCGGATTGGTTGATTTTTGTTTGCTCGAGTTCGGGCGTGGAGCAAACGTTCACCAGGGGGATGAGCGCGGTGAGCCCGAATCAGGAAAAATGCAACACGTTCACAGAATGGGCGCACTGGAAAGTCAAGGTCGACGCTGCCCGGGGCCCCGTTGATGACCTGATCGACAGGGCTCAGAAAATATGGGTGAGACGGCACGGTGCTTCGCGGCAATCCTCGAACAGGCCCCCCAGGGTCGACAAGGGCATGGTGCGGGGCATGCAGCCCGGGGCCGAGGCTGCATTCAGGCATGCCCGACGATCGGCAGGTGCGTCGGCCAACTCGACCGAGGCCATGAACATGCCGATCGACCAGATCATCAACGACATCCAAGTTGACGGGTGGGGCGACGCCCACGAGAAGGAGGCCGAGTTCGCTCGGGAGAAGAGGGGCAGATGCCAGATCATGGCCATGCGCGACGGCCTCTTGGCGGATGCGGAGATCACGCCCGACATTCGCGAGCGAGGCCTCGCCGAAGATCGCGCAGCAGCGGGGCGCGCGCCGGGGGTCAAATGAGGAGGACGGGGGCAGGGGGGATGCGGAAGTGAGGGGGCGGAGGAGCGAGGAGGAGAGGAGGGAGGATGGGGCGGGGGTGTAATTAATTAACAGCGCCAACAAGTTGCACTAGGGAAACGTCTTCGGAGCCCCAGAAGCTCCGCAAGTTTCAGCTACCAGGCGCGAGCCTGATGTTTGAAAACGTTGGCCACGTTCAAAATCGGAAACTGTTCACCCGGGGCCCCCCCTGATCCCGTCGGGCGAACAGATGATAGGGAGGGGAAGGGGGGAAAGGAGAGGCGGAACAACATAAGGGAAAACAATGCCTTGCGACGCGCTGGCGCCCACCCAGGATGGGCCGGCACGCCCGGCCGACAGCGCTCAGCAATGCCCCCCGGCCCTGGAGGGGGGGGCGACGGGGGGGGGAGGAGGAGCGGGATGCCATCATCGCTATCGTCATCATCGCCATCATCGCCATCATCATAACCATCACCCCGCCCTCCCTTCCCATCCGGGCCTCTGCCCTCCGCGCATCATCACATTCGTCAGCATGCGATGCTTGTGCATCCCTCGCGTGGTTCGTGGCCCCATGCATAGGGATGTCCGCCGAATGCGTCGGGCTACTTTGAGACGCAGCATACCCTGGGACAACAAACGGCCATGACAGAACATACCCATGGAAGCCCACGCTATCCGAACACAACCAACTACCCTAAGCTGACACTTATCACAAGACAACGCACTAACTCGGGGGACCACATTCTACCTTCATAAAACAAGCTACCACGCGAGAACACACCACCCTAATGAACCTCGACCCCCAGCGACAATAAAGCGCCGCAAGTCGTGGCATGCGCCAGAGAGCTGCCCTTCTCCAGGGCGTCGGTGCGATAGCGCGAGGATTGCCGCAGGTGGCGCGCCGCGGGGCGCGATGCGCGAAGTTAAGCGACCTAGAGCACAACTGATGTATATTATGCTGGCAGAATATATTTTCTTTGAGCCTCGCAACAAGGGTTCCAGTAGCAGATAAGGTTAGACGCGCCACTCGGCCCGAGGACAGGGCTGATGCTCGAACGCGAACGGAGCTCAGGAAGCTGTCGAAGGCGGTCGGGGGGTCGCCGCCGACCTGCGACGACTTAGTCGGGCAGAAGTGCGTCATGGACGAGGCAGTGGCCGACGCGTGCGCGCCGTTCCTGCCGAGGTGGCGGCTCGCGCTGGCTACGTCCGCCGCGGAGGCAGGCGTGATTGTCGTCCACGACCCCGGGCTGCTCAAGCCGCGCGATCCCAGGCCGGCCAGGAAGGGGGGGGGGGAGTGCGATGTCGGGGGGCACCTGGGCGCGGCGCGCCATCGAGCGCAAGCGCTTCTGCATCCAACCCCGACGTTTCGGCTCCGTATCCCCATTTCTCCTTCCCCGGGGCTTCGGCGCCGGCGACCTGCGCGGCAGAAGCGTGGGCGGGGGAAGGGGGCGTGGGAGCATGTCGCATTCAGTCAACCTGCATAATAATAAGAAGGGTGGGCGATTTCCCCACGGGCACCCTTGCGTCCTTAGTTACCTTGCGCCCTCAAGTTTTGCAGCTTGGCAGAACGTCAACAATCTCATCGCGCATCTGTTGCGTCCGGGTTGACTGCGTGCAACGCCAGGGGACAAGCTTTCACGCAATGGTGGGGGGTGGGGGGGATTGGCGATGGGGTAACCTAGGGGGATGCCCAGTCGTAGTGGGCGGGCGCGCAAAAATGGCAAGGTTCAGTTATACCCACCGGTCGTTGGAAGTATGCATTGTTTGATCCCCAGACCCAAATCTATTTTAAGCGCCTTCCTACTTCAACAATCGATGGTTACCTACGTTCATCGCATCCCACTTGGGCGGGCCGAAGCCCAATCTACTTGAACCGCCTTCCTACTTCATGTGTCTACCGACTTCTTTCGGCCGGTGGGTATCGCGATTCGTGGGCGGCCCTAGGTTGCGGGCGGCAATCCTGCGCGGTGCCATCGCGATGTCCGCCGCGGCTTTCAAGGGCAGCGACGGGCCGTGCATCAAGTACATAAGTGCGTTGCGACTTTCGCGGCGGGTTTACATTTCCGACGATTTCAGGGCTCGGCACATGGATAAGGCCACCCTGGTTGAGCACGCGGTGGCGGACATGGGCGCCACGAAATTCAAGTTGATCGATTGGGATGATTACTGTGTTCAGAAGGGCAGGAAGTTTATGTTGGCGTTGGTGACGTCGGCTGATACGGCACACCGATCTCATGATTTCCCAGCTGGGTCGTCACTCACGGGGCCCGAGTTCATATCTCGTTTCTCGCGTGTTGACGAATCGAGCTCTCGGTATGGCGTCGGTGGTATTTTGAATTTCTGATGTGTAGGCGTTGCAAGCAGCGCTGCGCAGGCACGCTCGAGGTGGGGCCACGGGGTGCCGCGAAAACACAGTGTGGCGGGGTTTGTCTATTGTTGTAACTGTGGCCTAGGTCACCTCCAGACAGAGGCGCGAAGATAACCGCGCTTCGCGCTTCGTCGTCTGGGCAAGAGCGGGATTCGTTTCCCATCAGGGCGGCGCGACGGCGCAAGGGCGCGGCGAGGAAAACCGCGCGTCGCGCATCGCGCACCGCGATGCGCGACGCCATGCGACCTGGGGTAGCTCTTCCCCTCCCCCATCCAGGCCCGCTCTTCACAGCCGCGGGACAACTGCAATAATAACGTGATCCTTACGGGAAATGGAGGAGGAGGAGGAGGAGAGGGCGAGGAGGGGGAGAAATGGGAACAACAATGATGACGAACAAAAAATGGGGGGAGATGCCGCTGGAGGACACAACTTCTTCTGGACTCTCTGGGGACTGCGGGTGCCTCTGAAGGGCCGCTTTGGGCCTCGGGAGCCCCGCGGATGGCTTCGGCGCGCAGGGGGCGCCCAGGATCTGGCGCGAGAGCTCCGGGGGGCGAAATCCAAGCCGATTGTGACCCAAAAACCAGCCCCGTCGAGCGTGTCCAGAAGTGTTGCGTTCAACCGTGGAGCGGGCAATCCTCCTCGACGCAGTAGCAGTGGCAGTCGTAGCTCATCCGCGGAAGATCGCGAGATCCTGGCGGTCGGCAGGGCACGGGGCGAAGGGGGGCCAGCGGTCTGAACGTCACATCCCTTCCGAACCCGCACCCTTCTCTCCCCGCCCCCCTGCCCCTCGTTCCTTGCACATCCCCCCCCCCTCTCCACCCCCTCCGCACTTTCTCGAGAACCGCCGCGCCCCTGAGCTCCCTGGTGGGCCGCTAGCTAGGTTGGTGGAGCCACCGAGCGCTGAGAGAGGGCCCAGAGAGGCTTCCATCCCCGAGCTCTCAACGCTCGGCGGCGTCGCCGACCGATGAGGGCTGCCGCCGCCGAGCGCTGAGGGGGGAGGCCCGGGGGGGGGAGGCGCCCACCCCCGAGCTCCCAACACTCGGCGGCGTCGCCGATCGTTGAGTGGGCTGGATCGGCGACGCCGCCGAGCTATGAGGGGGGTCCCCGATGCGTCCACCCCCGGGCTCTCAACATTGCTGGCGTCGCCGATCGTTGAGAAAGCCCAGTCGGTGACGCCACCCCCGAGCTCTCAACGCTCGGCGGCGTCGCCGATCGCTGAGGGCCCGATCGGTGACGCTCGCCGAGCTCTCAACACTCGGCGGCGTCGCCGATCGCTGAGGCGTCGCCGATCGTCGCTGATTGAGGAGAGGGCCGGATCGGTGGCCCCTCCGAACGTTGAGCTCCGGGGCTGCCACCCCCGAGCTCTCAACGCTCGGCGGCGCCGCCGAACGTTGAGAGCCCCGGGGTAAGGCGTCGTCCAGACGCCACCCCCGGGCTCTCAACACTCGACCCTCTCCCATGACCTCTCTACCCCGGGGCTCTCAACGTTCGGCGGCGCCGCCGAGCGTTGAGAGCTCGGGGGTGGCAGCCCCGGAGCTCTCAACGTTCGGAGGGGCCACCGATCCGGCCCTCGGCGACGCCGCCGAGTGTTGAGAGCTCGGGGGTGGAGTCGCAGATCGGGCTCTCTCAACGATCGGCGACGCCGGCGATGTTGAGAGCCCGGGGGTGGACGCATCGGGGATCCCCCTCAACGCTCGGCGGCGTCGCCGATCCAGCCCACTCAGCGATCGGCGACGCCGCCGAGTGTTGAGAGCTCCGGGGTGGGCTCCTCCGGGCTTTCTCTCTCTCTCTCTCTCTCTCTCTCTCTCTCTCTCTCTCTCTCTATCTCTCTCTCGCTCTCTCTCAAGCCACCCCCTTCGAGATCAGATATCCTCCAGAACGAAACATTCTCCTAGAGCACACTGGGGCGCCCCCGCCCCCGCCCCCGCCCCCCCCTTCCCCCGCCCTCGCCATTTTTCTGGCCCCGACGCAGCCAGTCAGCTGGTGCGTTACTGCGATGGTTGCACCCTCCGCGTCCACGCCTTGATGGTGAAGATTCGGTTAGGTGCAGACTTTACGGGTCTCAATGCACCACCCCTTGCGTTGTGGCAACTCGGCGCACCTGTTGATCACGTGTTTTCTTGCGACAAGGAACCGGCGGTCCAGCGCTTCAACGCCGCCGCGATGCCCGCCCAGCATCTATACGACGACATCGAGCAGAGAGACCACTCGCTTGTTCCAGAAGTAGACTACTACCATTTCTCCCCGCCGTGCCAGTCGTTCTCTGCCGAAGGAGTTGCGGGCCGACCTGTCGAAGGAGACGATGCACGCGACACGTTGTTTCGGCACAGCTTGGCATACATTGCGAATCGCACCCCGAAGCTTGTGACGTACGAGATGGTGCCAAACATCAAGATGAAGCAGCACAGGTGGGTGATGCGAGAGATCAAGGCCGAGTTGGAGGCGCTCCGCTATACCGTGCAAGTGAAGACGCTACACTGCGAAGATCATGGTGCCCCCCATCATCGACACAGGTTGTTCATGGTCGCGTGCCGCGACGGGTGGGCGAAGCCGTTCACGTGGCCGAAGCCTGTCGGCTTCAAGAGGACCTTGGCTGAGATCCTGGTGGCATCGCCGTCAGACGACCCGAAGGCACTCCCCCCGAAAGGAGCTACTAAAGGAGACAAACGGCGCAGGGCCCTTGTTAAGACTAAGTATAGAGCTCACCTGAAAGAGAAGATCAACCCGGCCAAGACGATCGTCATCACGGACATTGGATGCAGCCTCTCGCGCGGCAACTCGAGCACCAACTTGACCATTGAGGGCCTCTTCCCGTGCATCACGAATCGCCGAGCAAATGCATTGGACTATTGGATCTCGGTGCGCGGCCGACGCGTCGCGCTCCCAGAACTGTTTGAGCTCTCTGGCATCGACTGCGATTTGCAGGAGAAGCTGGCTGCGTGGTCGAGCTGCAAAACAAAAGTGTCAGCCGGGCAGATGGGGACGATGATCGGCAACACGATCCCAGTGAACATCATGGAACGGGTGCTTCAGAAGGCCTTGTGGGCGTCTGGATTGGCGACCCGCCGCTTGCCAGATAGGTGCAAACAGAAGAAGACGAAGGTAAAGCAGATCGGTTGCTAGCGGCGGGCGCCCGCCCGCAGGTCGGCAGGCCGCGCGGGCCGTCAACGACGACGGCGCTGCCATCGGGCCAGTTTTTTAGCGAAGATAACGAAGATAGCGGTGCTGCGTCACATCCACCTCCTCCGCCCCCCCCCCCCTCCCGCTCCGCCTCCCCCCCCCTCCGCCTCCCCCCCTCCCTCCGCCTCCCCCCCCTCCGCCTTCCTTGTCCCTGTCCTTCTCCGCTTCCCCCCCCCCTCCCACTCCCTCCCCAAAATCCCCTTTATCCCCCCTCCCTCGGCTTTCCCCGAAACTGCAGTGACCCAAACCTCGCGCGCATGCTTCATCGCCCTGCCCTGCCTCTTGCCCAGATCAACCCATAGCCCTGCCCTGCGATCCGAAGAGCCAGGCAAATGGCGGGCTTCGAACAGGGCCTCGCCGTCGAGGGGGCGACTACTTGACCTCTCATGTCCGGCGGGCGGCGGCGGAATGCCAGCGGAGGCTGGCGGAAGCAAAATATATCCCGCCCCTCCATCCCCCCCAGAGATGTCAACAACGTTTTTGGACCCGGGGTTTCCCGCGGTGCCCATGTCGACACTCCTCTCGATGTCGCGAGCGCTGGATTGCAGGGATGATGGGCGGCCCTTGGGACCTTAATTTTCGGGCAAACGTCATCAGGCTCCAAATCAATTTGGCGCGCGCTCAGGCATCGGGGAAATTTGGGCCGAGTGGCGCAACTACTACTACTACCACCGTTGCCGGGGGGCCAACTTCTGGACAACCTTCTCTTCTGGGGCATGTGGGCGCGTTGGCTGATTTGGACCTCGGGGGCCACGCGGATAGACCCCGGCACGCTGGGGCGCCCTGGGAGGCTGGAGGCGTTGCGGAGTGCGTTCCGGGAGAGAGTCTCCGGAACGCTTTGACAGAAAACCAACCGAAATCGAGCGTGTCCGGAAGTCGCGTCCGTTCACGCGGCCCGCCCTGCCGCCCGCATCCCTCATTCCTTCCGCGCCCTCATTGCCCTTTTTGTCTCCCCGGTCACAGACCGCCAACGTAACTATCATCGCAGCCAACCTAACTCAGCAGGGCGAGGCTGCCGGCGGGCGACCTTGCAGGCGGCCCCCCCCGACTGCGCGCCAGCCGCGCTGTCGATGAGCCCAAAGAAACGATCCGCCACCGATGCCGGCGCCTCCGCGGCGAAGAGGCCCAAGGCGAAGGCCACGTCGACGCCCCTCTCTGCTGACCCCGCCGAGTCGCCGCACGACGAGCAGACGACGGCGGTGCCCGAGCTGTCAGGCGTGAACGCAGATAACTTCTCTCACGTGCAGAAGTGGCTGGCCACCATCAAGCAGCACGTCGTGTTGCAGACGGCGTTCGCAGACAGCGTGGAGCCGGTCGCTGTTAGCGATGGCGCGGTGGTCCCCCCGATCGACATCGGCGTTGTCGCGAAGAAGCTCGAGTCGATGGGCGCCAACATCGAGGGGGCGACGGTCGTCGGCACTGGTTCCGTCCCTCTCGCATGGATCGACACGCTGATGAACCCCACGCCAGGTGTCCAGATCAACATGAGCGACGTGGACCTGTTCATCAAGCGCGACTTCAAGAAAACGTCGGCGCTGCCTTCTAAGCTGCGCACGATTGCCATTGCACTGACGGAACTCTCTACCGAGCCGTTCGTGGCAAAGAAGTTGCAGAGTTTGAGCGCTTTCGAGAAATTACACGCCCCCATCAAGGCCTGCGCCGATGAAGTGGACACTGGCACGATGACGGATGCCCGGGCCCGGGACTGGTTGAAGCTTTTCCGCCAGGTTTCGGGAGCGGAAAAGAGGGGGGTGATGACTAGGGGGGGGGGGATTTCATGGCGCGGGCCATGATTTTTCTTCAGATTTCATGGCGCCTCTTCTTATTTCATTACGCCCCAGGCCCCCCCGCTGGGCCGCGCACATGCCGCCCGTCATGATTTGCCCCCCCCCTCTTGGACACCCCCCTCTTGGCCGCCCCCGACAGGTTCCAACCGAGGTGTACCGCGTTAACCAAGCCGACATCGCCACCGCCGCGTTCACGCTCCGGGAGGACGCGAAGGATGAGGCGCACATCGTGTCGTGGACGACGCTGCAACGGATCCAAATTGTGATGCGAGAGAAGTACATGCTGAAACTAGCAACGGGTAAGGATCCCACAGAGAAGCAGTTGGAGACGCACTTCGAGAAGAAAGTTCACCTGGCTGCCAAGAGCCAGGAGCTGTCCTCTTCGCTTATCGACATTGCGAAAACTGTCCAAGAAAGAGCCCTTCGCCACAAGGGCATCGCGGAGACCATCAACACTCTGGACCGCCACTACAAGCACGCTGGACCGACATTTGGGATTGGGAAGTTCCAGATCGTGATCAACAGGTGCAAGACTGCCCTCAACATCGAGTGGTGCTACAACTACTTGTTGGACGCACTATCGATGGAGTTCATTGAGCTTTCCGATTGCAGCATCTCCAAAATCAACACGTGGATCTGCGACCTCGCCCTGATTAAGTTGAGCAGCAGGGATTACTTCCTCAATCAGTGGGCCCACAGCAACGCGTTCATGGCTGAAGAGATCGGTTGGTGCAGGAACGCGTTCGCCAGCCACGAGTCGGCGCGGGCGACCTTGACGAACTACCCAGGTGCATCGTCGGTCGACATTTCTAGCCTTTACGTGAGCGGCGCAGGCGCGAAGCGGCGCAATGCCTTTCGGTTGGCCGTCGCTTTCTGGGAGAAGATTGTGTTCGGGAACGACTTCGACACCGCCTTGAAAACGGCGGCGAAGAACGCCAAGGGGCCTGAGGAATATCTTGCTGAATGCACGGCGTTCGAGGGAGACCTGACGGAGCTAAAGGAGGAGTTGAAGAAGGAGCAGCAGCAGGCGATCGCCATGGACCCCGATGGAGCGGCAGCAACGCCGATGCATGGCGAGGCGGCCGCCAGCCGCACCGGCGACCACCAGGTGGAGGAGAGTGGCCCGACAACGCAGGTCTACGCCATCAACGAGTTCATCACCAAGAAGATCCCGACGGATGTCACCGACCCGAGGGCTGATGAATGCAAGAAGTACTTGGGCATGGCCGAGCGCATCGCGCGGTCGCTCACCAGGGTCGTCACCATACCGGCGAACGTGGCCACCATGATCGAGGATATCAAGTCAGCCGCGATGGCCATGGCTAAAGGAGATACGCTGGCCCTCCCGGGTGCTCCGCTACCCTCTCGCTGCTGCGGTGTTTGAGCCTGCGAGCTTGAACTGTCACACTGATCGTCCTCCCCATTTTTCTCCCCCTCCTCCTCCTCACCTCCTCCTCCTCCTCCTCCTCCTCCTCCTCCTTCTTATTGTCCTCCTTCAGATCCCCCCTCTCTCTCGCCCCATCTCGTCGTCTCGTCGTCGTCGCAGCGACGCCCTCCTCGCCGCTGCCCGGCCGCCGCGCGCTCCTCGTGGGCCACGGCGATCGGTCCTCCGGGCCGCGGGGGAAGGCCGTTCGAGCAGGGGGCGGGGAAAGGGGGGAAGGGGGGATGGGGGGACAGACGACGAATGAGGAGGGAAGACGAGGAAGAAGGACGGAGCGAGGAATGAGACGGACGGCAATTTGCATCTAAATTAAAAAGGTGGGTTGGATGATTGATTTCCGTCTATGGCTCTCCCGGGCCGCGGCCCCGTCTGGCAAGGGCGTAGGCAGTAAGGTTCCAAAGAACAATTCACCTCCGAAATGCAGAACGGGATCCCAAACCTCGAACGCGATGCAGAACTTTGCCCAAACCTACAGGAAAGTGCAGACGGCAGCCCAAGCCTGCAGGAATCAGCAAAACCGATCACAAGCTTCTAGGAAAAGTACACAGAGGCAGCACGGGCTTGCCTCGCGCGGCCAACGTGACGCAGCACATAGACGTTTCAATGCCAATTTGGCTGACCATGCGGCGCCGCCAGCTTCGCCCCACGACGCCAAACCATGCCGCACCAGCGCCAACGTGTCAGCACACGTCCACCTGCTGAACGCGAATCAAGCGCCTTGCCGCTTGTCTGAGTAGCAAGCGCGCGGCATTTATGCGCAGACGTTGTGGCGTGGGCATGGAGCGTTGCACGCGCGTTCGTGGTTTCCACAGTGCCGCGCATCAGCGTGTGATCGATGCTGCGGCCATGCGCGTTTGAGCTACAACGGCCAGGTGCTTACCTCGGCCGATGGGCAAAAGTGAGCAGCCTGGGCCATGCCCGACACGCAGCCGATGTAGTTGCAACATAGGTCAACCATGCGCCGCGGGAGCCATGCCGATCTCGGGGTAAAACCCCATTGGCGCATCACGCGTATGCACCGCGCGCGCACGCCCCAAGCATCGCACTATGAGCGCCGCCAGCGCGCACGGCATGCTGCGCGGAGGAGGTCCATTGAAAGGGGCAGCGCAACGGGGCGAGGGCAATGCCTCGCCCACATCCGTAGATATCCGAACGAGCGCGTGTACCCCAATTGCGCTCATCGTTCGGTCATCGTCGCTTGGGCCCAGTAGCGAATTCAAGACGCGCGCGGGCCCGAGATAGGCGGGCACCGCGCGCTCGGACGTTTGTCCTGATCGGCGCCATCGCACCATCACCGCGCCAAAATAAAGCCGCCGCCCCATCGACGCACCCCGCCGCCGCGCAGACGGGCGCGCGACTCGACGTCGCACCCCGTCTCATCACGTGACGCGCGTTCCTAATGAAGATGACCAGCGGCGCGTCTCACACAAAAGGGCGGCGGTTCACCCAACCTAGCGGCTGCGATCGGACTTGCCGAGATGACATCCCCAGCGCTTAAAAAACATACAACATGAGCTGCTCAGCTTCGTGGCCCCACGTTTCATGCCGCCAGCGCGCGGCGTGAACTCGCGCATGCGTTGTTTCAAGCGCAATGGAGGGGGGCAAGGGCGCCCCCCTCGCTACTCGGCGCGCCGCTCTCACGGCCACCCGTCGTGTTGATGGGTGCATGTTAAGGGGGCACGTGCTATTAAGCATTGACCCGCACGCCCGCGCTACCGTTGAGAAACGGCGAGCGCGTTGGCAGCCGTTTTGGCGAGCCGTTGGGCTTTGCATGCATCGCCGCGTAGTGCGCTCAGCGATGTTGTCGTTGAGTGGGCGCTGGCGCCGCCTCCCAGCAGGGCAACTGCACGATGCGCCGTCGGCCGCGCGGATGCCGAAGGACAAGTGGCCGCCGCCATCCTCATGGCGCGCCCGACGCGCCCACGGCCATGACCGTGTACCAGCGTTTTAGCCTTTTGCCTTTTTGGCACGGCGGCGCAACAACAAACTAAGCAGGAGCGGCGGAGGGGGAGACCAAGGAGGAAGGAGCGAGGGCATGCGCGGAGCCGCGTGCGCAGCAGGAGGGCACAGGAGGGGCAATCTCAGAAATGACACGAGCGAGGGGAGGCAGCCCAGACGATGACGAGGCCGCAGGGGATGCAGACGTACAGTACACTGGGGCTGGCGATACTCAGAAATATTACGAATGACGAATGGCGGGAGAACGGAGTTGGTCGAGTGAGGGGGGGGACGTTGGAACATTGCAAGCAAGACCTGCACCAAACTACACAGACGAGCCTAAACGATCCGTCCTTATGATGACAGCGGGGCCTATTCGATTGCACTGCTGGTGAGAGTGACGATCGTGATGATGATGATGAGGATGATGACTGGCATGATGGATGGTTGCTCGTGCTGGGCACACGGCCACGGACTCTGGCCGAGGAGCCGCTAGCCCGTCCCTCGGAAGAGCGCGGTGAACCAGCTCCCCCTCTTCTTGCACTGCGGGTCGGGCTGCTTTGAGTTGAAGTGGTCCGCGTTGACCTTCAGGATGGCCGCCTTCGTCTGGTCGTTGAGGTCGGCGAGCCCGTCCTTGGTGATCAGTGGAACCACCGGAGCGTAGGCAACTTCGTTACTCACGGTGGCCTTCGCAGGCCTCTTCCTTACTGCTTTCTTTCCTGAGGATGGCTGATCCTCCTTCTCGGTGGTCTGCGGGCGATGCACTCCAAATGTCAGGAAACCGTTCGGGATGTAGAACACTTCACCGCTGGACAACTTGCAAGTGATCACCTTCTCTGCCAAGTGGGCTGCCCCCTCGGGGGTCTCAAGGAACTTGCCGTACTCCATTGCCGAGAAGCCCTTTTCCAAGATCTGTTCCATCGGCGTCAGCTGTAGGTAGAGCGTCTTCTCGAGCATGATCACCAGACAGGCGCTCCCAAAGAGGGGGAACGCCTTGGGCCCGAACCTGCAGCAATGCCCCCTTGCTGCTATCATCCACGGGCCGCCGCCGTCTCCAAGCTCGACGTTGGCGCAGAGCCGCTTCATGGCCTCGTCGATCTCTAGCCCGTCCACGGCGGAAGCTGCTCCGCTCCACGAAGGGTTGCGACTCATGTGGCCCCGCATGTTCTCAAGCTTGTCTTGGGCGCACTGCTGCTTCACGGAGTCCCGAATGTACTGGACGTGATCGCCCTCAGCGGGCCACGACGCCATCACGGCTAAGTTGGGCGCGTCTGGGTTGCGCTGGACCTGCATCCACGCAGGGTTCTCCTCATCGTCCTCTGGGTTCTGCACCATCTCGTCCGCCGTGTCGAAACAGTACAACACCTCGGTCAAGTGCTTAGCGTGCTGCTTGCCAAACTTTCCGCCCAACAAGGCGTTCTCGATCGAGACCTGCCCCCAGTAGATCTTCTGTCTGCTCGAACGCTCGCTGAGGCGGGCACCCTGCAGCATGTGGGTGGTTGAGGCGTGGAGGTCGTCTACTTTGGCCTTGATCGAAAGGATCTTAGCCTTGATATCGTCAGCTTTGCCCTGCTCGCGTTCGATGTATTGCTTCTTCGCTTTCTTGGCCGTCATTTGGAGCCCCTCGATCTCGCTGATCAGATCACCGATCGCCTTCTCCATATCAGACGGATCGTGAGGGAGCAGGCTGGCGTCGATGTCCTTGTCTTTGATTAGCTGCCTCACTGTCGCAACGACCCTCTGCAAGCCCTTGGAGCCGATGATCTCATGCATGTACTCGCCCACCGTGTCGATCAATGCGTCGCGCTGGCGGAGGTACAGCACGCCGTCCGTGTCATCCACCTTCGCGCCTGGCCGCGCCCTCACGGCGCCCGCGCTGCACTTGCCGCGGAGGCGCTTGACAGCGGGGGCGTCGGAGCCGTCGTCGAGCTCGCTCGTGGGGGATCTGGCTGGCGCTCGTCCCGAGTGAGATGCCGCTGGTGGACGGCCCTCCTGACTGCCAGCAGGGCCGTCGCCGCCGCTTGTCCAATCCCGAACGCCGTCGAAGGACTGCTTCCCTGAGGCGTGGCGAACCTTGGGGTTGTCCCACAGCCAGACGAGCTGCCTCCCAGCGCGGTTCTCCATTGTCTTCTCACCTTCCGTGAGTTGACGTTCGTGCAGCTCGTCGAAATCGGCGCTCAGGTCATCGCTGTCGAGGCTCTCCGTCATCGAGTTGTCCGCCTTCATCTTATCCTTGTAGGCCCGCTTGGTGTAGGAGCTCTCGTCTTCCACGTAGAGGTCTTGCTTGAGGGACCCTCGCTCCTTGAACGCCTGGCCCTTCTGCTTCTGCAGCGCTGTCACCTGTCTGCGGCCATCGGGGGAGAAGAACTCGTCCTTCCGCCATTCGGCGGGTTTCTCGAGCATCATCGCCTTGTTCTCTGCGACGAGGTCCTTCCCTGTGCCTTTATGCTCTTTCTTTAAAGCTCGGTGTCTGGCTCGTACTTTGCTGAAGCACCCCTGGTCGAAACATGCCCCCCAACATTGTTTGTAGCAGAGCCCTTCCTGTTCACAGAGGTGGCAGGTGATCGTCGTCAGCTTCGTATCTGCTCTGCCACGCGACACCCGCCTGGAGCTATGGGCGGAAGATGCTCCAAAAGCCGAGGTTGCCCCATCAGCGTCGGCATCCACTCCAGCCATTCCTCTGGCAGAGCGATCGGGAAAATGACCCACTGGGATCGCCCGTGCACGTGAACGCCTGGAATGTATAAGCCCAAATGGTTACGGTGTGGAGCGAAAAGCACAGGGAGGGGTTCGGGGCTGTTGTAGAGAGCACAAGCGATTGGAAGCCCGCTGGCATCAGGAGAGGGCCTGGCCACCGACCGCGGCAGCGGGGCGGCCGAGAGCGCAACGCAGAGTTGCCTCTATTCGGACCGTCCGCCGTCGAAGTCCGCGGCTAGGCACTCCTCTGTTGCACGCGGGGTTGCCGTGGGGCCAGACGGGGCGAAATCAATCAGATCGGCTCTGGCCGAGGGCCTCTCCCACCGGTTGCTGCGCACCGATTTGCTGAATCAAAGCCGGAGGGGCGAAGCGGGGTCCGACGTCGGCCGCTTCAAAGGAGTGCGCACTGTCCCACATCAATGTACCTGAGTGGCCTCATCAAAAGCAGGCATAACCTTTATCTGGTCATTTGCTCAGACAGGGAGGGTTCCAGGACATCTTTGATATGGTGGGATGCAGCGCGGGGTTGGGGGTAGACCAGCGCAAGCATGCTACATCTATTGCACGCCTCGAACCCCGCGGGGTGGGGTGAATGAAAACTCAATGCAGGGTGACGGGGGGAGGAGCTGACTCAAATCCCAAGGGCCGAAGTGTATAGCCGTTCTTCTTAAAACGAGCCCCACTTCACACATGACAAGCAACCGCGTATCAATGGCTGCTTAGTTGTAGCGCAATGCTGGCGGAGAAGAACGTCAGGAGATCCCCGAATGCACCACGGGAGTATCACGAGAACCCCGACTACACAAATCCCTTAGATTGTATTGATGTGATCCCGATGGGGCCCAAGATATACACCCTAATGGCCAGTTTAATGGCACTGGCGCGGATATCATTCCAGCATAGCACGAGCGTAAACCCCAGAAAGCCTGAGATCCATTCAAGGGGCCTCAACATGGACACGCGGGGGGTGGGGCTTAAGGTTAAACGCGCAGGGGCTCAGATAAGCTCGGTGGGCATGTGATATCACGGCAGAGGGGCTCAAACTTGGCTTACACATGGAACCTGTGTGGTTCGAGACCGTTGCGATACTGATCTTTATATGATACAGAGGCTGTTCAAGGGAGGAATGTCTTAACTCAAGGGTGTCTTACGGTGTTTAGCAGTGGCTTAAATGAATGAGTCCCAGGAGTGACTATTGGAGCGGTTCACAAGTGGTTCACGAGTGACATGCTTTGTGCATGGTCAATTTGGCACCATGTCAGAAGTGATCCGAGAATTGCCCGATTGTGCTTTCAGAGCTGCTCAGTTTGATTTCAGGAATGGAAAATCGGCGCCCATGCTACGGCCAGAGGTGATTGCACTTGCGCGCGCAACAGGAACGCTAAGGATTCTGGTCGAGAAATGTGCTTGAACTTGATCGGGAGCGTTTCAAGGGTGGTGCAGAAGTGCTTCAGGGGTGCATCAGGAGCTGGTCAAGTGTGGTCGGGGGGTTGCCCAGGGACGTCTACGGGTTGGTTGTCAATCGGCGAGCACATTGAAAGCCTGTGGGGGTGGCTCGGACGCGCTGCATGCGTGATGCAAAAATGACCCAGAGGTGGTTCAAGGTGGCCATGTATTATCGAAGCGTTGCCCGCAAGTGTCTTGATGATGATGCACGACTTGCTGGCATGTGGTCTTGGAGTAGTTCAGGCTTGGGCCAGGAGGTGTAACGGCCCAGCGCGTTCCCAACGCAGCCTATTGGTGCCCCAGGCGTGGTGGGGGGGTGGTTTTGGGTGCTCCAGACTCAGACTGAATATGGTTAGCGAGTGGCGCAGGATTGATTCAACCGTGGTTCAATTCTGTTTCAAGCTCGGTTCAGAAGGGGCGCGGGAGTGGCCCAATGACGGTGCCCGAAATGGCTGCGGCTCGGTTCTCCCATGCACACTTGCAGGGCTGGTTCAGCAGTTGCCCAGGAGTTGTTCGGACATGGTTCATACATTGCGCATGAAAGGTTCAGGGCTTGCTCACGGGTGCACCAAGTGTGGTTCAGGAGCGTTCCAGGGGTGGTTCAGGAATGGTTCATGGGCACCTCATGTTGGGTTCAGACGTGGATGGGCTTCGGTGGGTTGCCATGGCTGCCTGAGGGAATGGCTCAACATTTGCGTCGGTACGGCGAAAAGGTGGACCAACATCTGCCCAGGAATGGTTCAGGAGTCGCCCAAACGCTGTTCAGGAGTGCTGCAATAGTGGCTCAGGACTGGTCCAGGGGTTGTTCAGGAGTGGTGCAGGAGTGGTTCGGAAGTGGTCGCCGTCCGATTAGTTCCCAGGGGTGGTGCAGCAGTGGCCAAAGCGTCCCAAGCGTGGTTCAAACGTGGTTCAAAAGTGGTTCAGGAGTGGTTCAAAAGTGGTTCAGGGATGGTTCAGGAGTGGTTCAAGAGTGGTTCAAGACTGGTTTGGGAATGATTCAGGAATGGCCCATAATTGGTTCAGAGGGGGCGGCCATCCGATCAGGTCCAAGGAGCTAGGCGGTGGGGTCAAAACGTGGTTCAAGAGTGGTTCAAAAGTGGTTCAAGGGTGGTTCAGAAGTGGTTCAGGAGTGGTTCAAAAGTGGTTCAGGAATGGTTCAGGAGTGGTTCAGAAATGGTTCAGGAATGGTTTAAGAGTGGCTGTCCTTCGAATGGATCCCATGGGCCATGAAGGAGTCGTGCAAAAGTGGTGCAAGGGTGGTTCAACGGTGGTTCAGAAGTGGTTCGAAAGTGGTTCAAAAGTGGTTCAGGAATGGTTCAGGAGTGGTTCAAAAGTGGTTCAGGAATGGTTCGGGAATGGTTCAAAAGTGGTGCAGGAATGGTGCAGGGGTGGTTGCCCGCCGAAGAGGTCCTCTGGGTCATGAGGGAGTGGTTCTAAGGTGGTCCAAAAGTGGTTCAAGAGTGGTTCAAACGTGGTTCAGGAGTGGTTCGGGAGTGGTTCAGGAATGGTTCAGGAGTGGTTCAAGAGTGGTTCAAGACTGGTTTGGGGATGGTTCAGGGATGGTCCAGAATCCGATTAGTTCTCAGGGGTGGTGCAGGAGTGGCCAAAGCGTCCCAAGCGTGGTTCAAACGTGGTTCAAAAGTGGTTCAGGAGTGGTTCAAAAGTGGTTCAGGAATGGTTCAGGGGTGGTTCAGGAGTGGTTCAAGATTGGTTTGGGAATGATCAGGAATGGCCCATAATTGGTTCAGAGGGGGCGGCCATCCGATCAGGTCCAAGGAGCTAGGCGGTGGGGTCAAAACGTGGTTCAAGAGTGGTTCAAAAGTGGTTCAAGGGTGGTTCAGAAGTGGTTCAGGAGTGGTTCAAAAGTGGTTCAGGAATGGTTCAGGAGTGGTTCAGAAATGGTTCAGGAATGGTTTAAGAGTGGCTGTCCTTCGAATGGATCCCATGGGCCATGGAGGAGTCGTGCAAAAGTGGTTCAAGAGTGGTTCAACGGTGGTTCAGAAGTGGTTCGACAGTGGTTCAAAAGTGGTTCAGGAATGGTTCAGGAGTGGTTCAAAAGTGGTTCAGGAATGGTTCGGGAATGGTTCAAAAGTGGTGCAGGAATGGTGCAGGGGTGGACGCCCGCCGAAGAGGTCCTCTGGGTCATGAGGGAGTGGTTCTAAGGTGGTCCAAAAGTGGTTCAAGAGTGGTTCAAACGTGGTTCAGGAGTGGTTCAGGAGTGGTTCAGGAATGGTTCAGGAGTGGTTCAAGAGTGGTTCAAGACTGGTTTGGGGATGGTTCAGGGATGGTCCAGAATTGGTTCAGAAGGGGCGACCATCCGACCAGGTCCAAGGAGCTAGGCAGTGTGGTCCAAACGTGGTTCAAACGTGGTTCACGAGTGGTTCAACAGTGGTTCAAAAGTGGTTCAAGTGTGGTTCAAAAGTGGTTCAGGAGTGGTTCAAAAGTGGTTCAGGAATGGTTCAGGGGTGGTTCAGAAATGGCTCAGGAATGGCTCAGGAGTGGTTGCCCCTCGGGTAGATCCCATGGGTCGTGAAGGACTGGTCCAAAAGTGGTTCAAGAGTGGTTCAACCGTGGTTCAACCGTGGTTCAGGGGTGGTTCAAAAGTGGTTCAGGAATGGTTCAGGAGTGGTTCAAAAGTGGTTCAGGAATGGTTCGGGTGTTGCAGGACTGGTTCAGAAGTGGTCGCCGTGTCATCGACTATCCCAGGGGCGGTGGAGGAGTGGTTCAAACGCTGCACGAGAGTGGTTCAAGAGTGGTTCAAAAGTGTTTCAGGAGTGGTTCCAAAGTGGTTCAGGAATGGTTCAGGAGTGGTTCAAAAGTGGTTCAAGAATGGTTCGGGAATGGTCCGGCAATGGTCCAGAATTGGTTCAGAAGGGGCGACCATCCGATCAGGTCCGAGGAGCTAGACGGCGTGGTTCAAATGTGGTTCAAGAGTGGTGCAAAAGTGGTTCAAAAGTGGTTCAAGAGTGGTTCAAACGTGGTTCAAAAGTGGGTCAGGAGTGGTTCAAAAGTGGTTCAGGAATGGTTCAGGAGTAGCCCCGACACGGCGCAGGACTAGTTCAGAAGCGGCCGCTGTTCGAAACGGTCTTGTGGGTCATGTAGGAGTGGTTGTAATGAGTTTCAAGGGTGGTTCAAAAGTGGTTCAAAAGTGGTTCAGGAGTGGTTCAAAAGCGGTTCAAAAATGATTCAGGAGTGGTTCAAAAGTGGTTCAAACGTGGTCCAGGAGTGATTCAGAAATTGTTCTGGAATGGTTCTGGAATGGGTGCCCTTCGAACAGGTCGTAAGGGTCATGGGGGAGTGGTTCAAGCGTGGTTCAAGAGTGGTTCAAACGTGGTTCAACAGTGGTTCAGGAGTGGTTCAAAAGTGGTTCAGGAATGGTTCAGGAGTGGTTCAAAAGTGGTTCAATAATGGTTCGGGAATGGTTCGGGGATGGTCCAGGATTGGTTCAGAAGGGGCGATCATCCGATCAGGTCCGAGGGGCTAGGCGGCGTGGTTCAAAGGTGGTTCAAGAGTGGTTCAAAAGTGGTTCAAACGTCGTTCAGGAGTGGTTCTGAAGTGGTTCAGAAATGGTTCAGGAGTGGTTCAAAAGTGGTTCAGGAATGGTTCTGAAGTGGTTCAGAAATGGTTCAGGAATAGCTCAGGAGTGGTTGCCCTTCGAATAGATCTCATTGGGCCGTGGAGGGGTGGTCCAAAAGTGGTTCAAGAGTGGTTCAAAAGTGGTTCAACAGTGGTTCAAAAGTGGTTCAGGAATGGTTCAGGGGTGGTTCAGAAGTGGTTCAGGAATGGTTCGGGAATGGTTCGGGTGTTGCAGGACTGGTTCAGAAGTGGTCGCCGTGTTATCGACTGTCTCAGGGGCGGTGGAGGAGTGGTTCAAGAGTGGTTCAAGAGTGGTTCAAAAGTGATTCAGGAGTGGTTCAAAAGTGGTTCAGGAATGGTTCAGGAGTGGTTCAAAAGTGGTTCAAGAATGGTTTGGGAATGGTTCAGGAATGGTCCAGAATTGGTTCAGAAGGGGCGACCATCCGATCAGGTCCAAGGATCTAGGCGGCGTGGTTCAAAGGTGGGTCAGAAATGGTTCAAACGTGGTTCAAGAGTGGTTCAAAAGTGGTGCAAGGGTGGTTCAACAGTGGTTCAGGAGTGGTTCAAAAGTGGTTCAAGAATGGTTCAGAAATGGTTCAGGAATGGCTCAGGGGTGGAGGCCTTTCGAATAGGTCCCATGGGCCGTGGGGGAGTGGTCCAAAAGTGGTCCAAGAGTGGTTCAAGAGTGGTTCAAAAGTGATTCAACCGTGGTTCAAAAGTGGTTCAAAAATGATGCAGGAGTGGTTCAAGACTGATGCAGGAATGGTTCAAGGGCGGCTTGGGCACGGCTCGGGGGCTGTTCAGGGGTGGGCGCCATTCGGTCAATTCGCACGAGCGCGCGCGAGGGCGACCACGAGTGGTCCAGTAGTGGTTCAAGAGTGGTTCAAAAATGGTTCAAAAGTGGTTCGGGAGTGGTTCAACGGTGGTTCAAGAGTGGTTCAAAAGTGGTTCAGGCATGGTTCGCGAATTGCCCAATATTGCGATTAACATGTACCAGGAAAGGCCATTCGGCCAATCCCTATTGGGCGCTTGCGGGGGCGGTTCAACACGGACAGAGGAATGCTCAATCGCTGATCAGGAGTAGCTCATGGGGTGCGCTTGGGTCCAGCCTGCCCGCGAAGACGATGCACTGGCCCCAGCGGGGCCAGGCTGCGCCTTATTGGTTCAGCGCGGGGGCGCCCCGCACCAGCGCCCCGCCAAGGCAGACGGCGCGGGGAGGGGGTTGTCGACCCCGACGGCCCCCCAGGGCAGTGCAACTCGGCGCGCCAAGCCCGCGCGCCGAGTGCGGCGGGCGGGTGTCGCTTGACATGTGTTTTTCCAGAGGAAAATACAACTTCGCACGCCAAGCCCGCAACCCAGGTGCAACTTCGCAGGACAAGCCCCTCGGCACTGTACGGAGGCGCGCCGCAGACGGGCGCGTTGGCAAGTTGTTGTTCGGTCAGCATTCAGGGTGGCCGCGGGCATGGTGCAAGCGCGGGCCTATGCTGGTTCCAGCGCAATCGAAGGGCAGTTCAAACGTGGCCCGCAGGTGTTCCAATAGTGGTTTAAGAGTGGTGCAGGAGCGGCCAGACTGCTTCAATGACGCGCTGGCGCGATCTAAGAGTGGTTCATATGTGGCCCCACAATCGGCTAGTCACATGGACGCATGCGGGTGATCTCACAGCTTGCGCCAGGGCGCATGGGTGATTCAAAGTTGGTTCAAACGCGGCTCATGAGTGGTTCAAAAGTGGTTCAGGAGTGGTTCAAAAGTGGTTCAGGAATGGTTCAGGAGTGGTTCAAACGTGGTTCAAGAATGGTTCGGGAATGGTTCAGGAATGGTCCAGAATTGGTTCAGAAGGGGCGACCATCCGATCAGGTCCAAGGAGCTAGGCGGCGTGGTTCAACGGTGGTTCAAAAGTGGCTCAAACGTAGTTCAAGAGTGGTTCAAAAGTGGTGCAAGGGTGGTTCAAAAGTGGTTCAGGAGTGGTTCAAAAGTGGTTCAAGAATGGTTCAGGAGTGGTTCAGAAATGGTTCAGGAATGGCTCAGGAGTGTTTGCCATTCGAATACATCTCATGGGCCGTAGGCGTGTGTTTCCAGAGTGGTTCAAGAGTGGTTCAAAAGTGGTTCAAAAGTGGTTCAGGAGTGGTTCAAAAGTGGTTCAAGAATGGCCCAGGAGTGTTTCAAAAATGGTTCAGGGGTCGTTGGCGGGTGGCTTGGGCGCGGTTTGGGAACTGCTCAGGAGTGAGCGGCATCCGGTCAAACCCCACGAGCGCGCACGAGAGCGACCATTAATGGTCCAAGAGTGGTTCACGAGTGGTTCAAAAGTGGTTCAGGAGTGGTTCAAAAGTGGTTCAGGAATGGTTCAGGAGTGGTTCAAAAGTGGTTCAAGAATGGTTCGGGAATGGTTTGGGCATGGCCCAGATTTTTTTCAGAATGGGCAGCCATCCGATCAGGTCCAAGGGGCTAGGCGGTGTGGTTCAAAGGTGGTTCAAGAGTGGTTCAATAGTGGTTCAAAAGTGGTTCAGGAGTGGTTCAAAAGTGGTTCAAAAGTGGTTCAGGACTGGTTCAAAAGTGGTTCAGGAATGGTTCAGGAGTGGTTCAGAAATGGTGCATGAATGGCTCAGGAGTGGCTGTCCTTCGAATAGGTCTCATGAGTCGTGGGGGAGTGGTCCAAAAGTGGTCCAAGAGTGGTTCAACAGTGGTTCAAAAGTGGTTCAACAGTGGTTCAAAAGTGGTTCAGGAATGGTGCAGGAGTGGTTCAAAAGTGGTTCAGGAATGGTTCGGGAATGGTTCGGGTGTTGCGGGACTGGTTCAGAAGTGGTCGCCGTGTTATCGACACTATGAGGGGCGGTGGAGTGGTTCAACAGCTGCACATGCGTGGTTCAAGGGTGGTTCAAAAGTGGTTCAGGAGTGGTTCAAAAGTGGTTCAGGAATGGTTCAGGAGTGGTTCAAAAGTTGTTCAAGAATGGTTCGGGAATGGTTCAGGAATGGTCCAGAATTGGTTCAGAAGGGGCGACCATCCGATCAGGTCCAATGAGCTAGGCGGCGTGGTTCAAAGGTGGTTCAAACGTGGTTCAAAAGTGGTTCAAGAGTGGTTCAAAAGTGGTGCAAGGGTGGTTCAAAAGTGGTTCAGGAGTGGTTCAAAAGTGGTTCAAGAATGGTTCAGGAGTGGTTCAGAAATGGTTCAGGGCTGGTTTGGGAGTAATTGCTATGTGGATAATGCTGGGGGGGTGCGCATGACGGGTGGTTCAAAAGTGGTTCCAGTGCGTTTCAAGAGTGGCCCAGAAGTGTTGCAGGAGTGGCTCAGGAATGGTTCAGGAGTGATTCTCGCCAGTAGCTCAGATGGGGCTCAGAAGCGGCACAGTGCGCATCAGTGCTGCAGGGCCGCGTAAGGAGTGGCGGCCATCATGAGACGCCGCATACCGCCAACGGGAATGCCCCAAAGGTGGGTCAGGAGCTGTCCAAGGGAAGTCTGGTCGTGGTCCACCCGTGGTTCAAAAAGTGGCCCACGAGTGGTTCAACCGTTGCTCGGGGTTAGCCCAGGTGTGGTTCAAAAGCGATTTCGGAATGGCCCAGGGGTGGTTAAGGCGTGGTTGTCGTTCGTTTTGTTCGTAGGGGCGTTTGGGGAGTCGTCTGGACGTTGGCCAGGGATGGTTCGAACGTGGGTTAGACGTGGTTCAAAAGTGGTTCAAGGGCGGTTCAGGAATGTCCCAGGGGAAGTCCAGCCATGGCTCAGGAGTGGTGCAGGAATGGTTCAGGTGTGGCTCCTAACTGGCGCAGGGGTGGTCTGCGCTTAGGCAAACCCCAGGGGCGCCGAACGGAGTGGTTCACGCGCGGCGCACCACTGATTTCAGGTGTGGTGCAAGCGCGGTCCATGAGATGTTCGGGGATGGTTCGGTCGCGGTTCAAGAGTAGCCCAGTTGTTGTGCAGGGGTGGTTTTGGAATGGCCCAGGGCTAGTCCAGAAGTGGCGGCCAGTCGGCGCATTCCCAGGATTGTGTAGGGAGGGGTGCCGATGCAAACGTGGCACAGAGATTGTAACCGAGGGAGCCAAGCGTGTTCGAGAGATGGTTCACGCGTGTCTCAGAAGCGGTTCAATGCAAGCCCATGAACTGTTCAGGGTTAGTGCAGGCGTTATTCCGAAGTGGCCAAAGGGCTATCCCAGGAGCGGCTGCGCATCGGCCAGTCAGTGGCGCACGCGATATTGGCGTAACCGTGGTTCGCGGAGCGGTGCAACAGTGGTTAGTAGTTCGTTGCTGAGTGGCGCAGACGTGGTTCGGTGATGATCCAAGAGTGCTTCTGGTGTGGCTTATTGCGGTTCAGGAAAGGCGCTGGGGTGTTCAAACGCGGCTGTGCGTCGGGCAGTGCCCAGGAACGCATGGGAGCGCTCCAGGGGTGCATCGCTAGTGATTCAAGCGCGGTTCAGGGACAGCCTGGGGTGGTTCAGGACCGATACGAACGTAGCCCCGACGTGGTGCAGGATTAGTATAGGCGCGGTTGGCGCGTGATTCAACATTGGTTACGGCATCGCCCAAGAGCTTCTGCGTCACGGTCAGCCGCGGGCGAGCGCATAGATCTGTTCGCCCGCGAGCCAACATGCGCATTCGAAAGGCTGTTCAGCCCTGGTCCAGGAACGGCCCCGCGTTGTTCTACAGTGGGTCAAGCGGTACTCAATAGTGGTTTGGGGTCAGTTGGCGGTTGCGTCAGACGCCACGGGTGGACCACGCACGATCGCAGTTCAGGGCGGCCCAAGGGACCGACGACCTTGCTTCACAACTGGCGCAGGAGCGGCAAGGGTGGTGCAAGCGTGGTTCTGGAATTAACAGTGATAGGTGCAATGGCAGGTTTACGCGCGGGCAGGGGTTGTTCTGGAGTGACCCAGCCACCCCGCTGAATCCCACAAACCAGTCCAAGGCGGTCGTGCATGTGCCAAGCCCAGGAGCGGCTACGACAATGATTGAACACAGCGGAAAGCAAACCTCTCTGCGGTTGATCGGGGGTTTCTGTGTACAGATGACGAGCGTCCTCCTCCCTCCTCCCCCTAGTCCTCCTCCTCCTCCTGTTCCGCTTCGTCCCCCCCGCCCTCCACGCCCTCCTACTTCGCCTCCTCCTCCCCCTGTTCTTCCGCGCCAGAAACACCCTCCCTCTCTTGCACCTGCTCCTGCGCGTCCTCCTCACCCCCCTCCCCATCTTAATTCTCCTCCTCCTCCCCCTGTTCCGCGGCATGCCCCCCCCCCCCCCCCCTTCCCCCTCGCCCCCCCTCCCCCCCCCCCCCCCTCCCCCCCCGCCACCCCTCATCCTACGCATGTTTCTCCGCTTCCTGCTCCTCCTCGCCCCCATTCCCCATCATCCGCCTGCTGTTCCTCCCTTTCCTCCTCTGCCTCCTCCCCCCATCCTCCTCCTCCCCCTCCTCCCCCCATCCTTGGTATAACAAGTTTCTTTTCATCATTCCGTCTCCTCCTCCTCCCCCTCTTCCTCCTATTCATCTCTTTCCTCTCTTCCCCCTCCCTTCCTCACTCCCATCCGCCCCCCCTCCCCCCCATTCCGCCTCCCCGTCCTTCTCTAGTTTCTTTCGCCATCCTAGCCGTATGTGTCCTCCTCCTCTTATTCTCCCTCCTCCCCCCCCCCCCCTCCCCCCCCCCTCCCCCCCCCCCCCCTCATCCTCATCCTCTCGCCGTCGCCTCCCCCCGTTGAGTCTTCCTCTTCCTCCTACTCCCCCCCCCCCCCCCCTTGGGGCCCACAATGCACTGGGCATTCGGTTTGGCGTGGCATGCGACCTCGTGTTGTGCAAGTCCAGTCGTGCGTGCATGGCGTTCATGTGTTATCGTACGCTGTGTAAGTGCACCCCAACGCTTATGGTGATATATTTAAGTAGTACTGGCCTGTCACCACCCCGCGTAGATTTACAGGGGGTGGTGACGTGCCAGCGAGTTTGCGCCGTAGCACAATGCGAATTCAGAGTACACCCGATCGCAATCAATACATTGCCCCCCATACACCTTGCAGGAATCGCTGGCAGATCCCTCCCCCGTCTATTGGGCGGTTGCCCCCAGAGGTTATGAATCGGTTCGGGCGGGGGGGGTACCAAAGCCAGGGCGGTCCTCGGGCGAAACGCTGGTTTCCCTGTTTCTTTGGTTTGTGTAGTTTTGGTGGCGATGGGTATGATGCTAATGGTGATGGTGGTGATGGTGCTTGTGGTGGCATTGACCCTTGCGATTTCAATGTTAAGGTGAGGATGATGTGGATGACGATGTGATCTTGATACCCATGAATCCGCCAAGTGCGTGCGGATCTGGGCCCCGGTGGGCTTCCACGCGCGGTGCTCGGCGGCCCCCATCGTCGGCGCGGCAGCCAGCCACGTCGACAGGTAGTGCTTGGCCGCCGCTGGCCCGAACACCGCCGCGTCGATGGCCAACGACCTGTACTTGTTGCAGCCGTGGTGGGTCGGGCACTGCACCCGAATGCCGCGGCCACCGCGCCAGTGGACCTCCAGCGAGATGGGCTGCCCGAGGATGAAGTCGGGCACCACGTAGCCTCCGTCTTCCCCATCTCCGTGAACCTCAGGAGGAGCTGCAGCAGCGATCGGCGGTGGCGGATCTGCAGGCGGCTCCTCATCGCCATCGTCGCCGTCGATGTTGACGATGGCCGCGGGCGCGCCTCCTGGGACAGGCTCTGACGGCACCGCCATCAGCGTTGCGTCGACAATGTAGTCATCGCCAGCTGCCTCGAACTCCACCAGCTTCTCGTTGCACTCTCGCGCAGTGGCCTGCTCTGGGATGGGCCCCCCAGCCCGCAGCAGCCACTTGTAGTGCACCTGCGGCTGGTCGCTCCTGAAGCGCTTCTGACCGCGCAGAAAGATGGATCGGCGGGCCAGGAGGCACTGGAAGTAAAACCTCTTGGAGCTCAACCTGCGGCCGTCGAACTTCGCGACCGAGCCCTTGGCATGGAAGCACAGAGCATCGCTGGACCTGAATCCCTCGGCCACGAGGGCGTCCATCAAGCACAGCACGGGTATCTTCGGGTCGGACAGGGGGGCCCTTGCGATGGCATGGGAGGGTATTCCCCCCTCATCGTCTCCCCCCTCCTCCGCCTCCAAGCCTTCCTGCTCCTCCAACTTCTCCTTCCCTCCTCTTCCACCTCCTCCTCATTCCCCCTCCCCGTGAGTCCTCCACAATGCAACCTTCTTGTCGCATAAGCCGATGCAGCCGTCGACCCGCGGGGCGCGCGCCTGCCACCTGCAGATCTGGCTGCGATTGTTCACGTCGTCGCCGAAAACCGCAAAGATGGTGGAGTACACTGAGACCGTTGCCACCGCGAACACGTCTACGCGCCCGTCGTCGTCGGTCTTGGAAGTCGGGTCGACGAAGATGCCCATTGGATGGAGCAACCAAGTCGTGGTATCTGTAGGGGCCGTGCCAGTTGTCTCCACGAGGATGTCTTTCGTCTGCTTCGCAATGACCTGATACACGTGGAGAGGTACATCCTCGCCTGGCCCACTGGGGACTGAGAAATAATCGTACTGCTGCAGCACGCCTCCGAGGAACTCCGCCATTAGCTTCTGCGTCTCTGTCAACCCTCGGAACTGATTGCCCTCTGCATGGGCCCCACTGTGCGCCGCAATAGCCGCATCTCCAGGGTCTCCGCCGCGAGGGTCATCAGGCTCGTCGAATGCATCGTCGGCGTCATGCGGATCGTCGCCAGGTCGATGATGACCCAGAAGCCTGTGGGAGTTGAGCCCGTAGACTCGCTTATGCACTTGTTCTCGTTTCATATTGATCGGCTTCGTCGGCCTCTTCACGTTCACCACCGAAGACCACGCATTCCATACATGCTGGATGCTTGCCCCTGTTGCGGTGACCAACTCCTGCACCGTGCTGAGGTTGCGAGCCAGCCGAAGTGATGACGCCACGAACGGGAACTTGGTGCATCGTGAATTCCCCAAGACACGCTTCGCCTTTGCATGTGGCCCCTCGGCGATGTGGTCGTCGAACGGGATGTCGACGAGCTGCTGCGCCGCTTGACGGAGCCCGTCAGGTAGTTCCCCGCCGGCCTCAGGCAGTTGCACAATCGAGCTCTTGAAGGGCGAGTCGTCGCCCAAAAACCTCAAGGTCACTGTGTGGTGCTGATCTTTGGGGACTTCTCGGTATTGCGCTAAGACTCTGCCAACTATCCCAGGCTCGCCCAACCTCGAAAGCAGGTACGGGATGTGATCCAAGAACTGCAGCTTCCTCATGCCCAATGATCTGCAGTACTGCACAGCACCGATGCAGGACGACTGCAAAGAGGCATCCTCGCCGAAATCATGCAATGACCAGCTGCAGATCTCCGTGACGGCGTCATTGAATACTGTACTCGCGTGGTCCCATGCATATGTTATCAAACGGCCCTTCATCATGCAAGAAACTGTCCGTCCATTCCTGTACTCCTGCTGGTGGCACGCGCATGAGCCTCCCCACGACTGCAAAGATGAAAGCCAGTCGGCGTGCCACTCTACGAACTTGAAATGTACTGCCCAACGATGGCTGAGAAGGGATGCTCCCACCTTCTTCAGCAATGCCGTATCCCTGGTCTTCGCAACGAAATCAAATGAAGACCACAGCCGACGGCATATGTCGAGCAGCATTGACATCGCCTTGCATGCCTTGTGCAACGTGCCCCATCGCCACTCTGCAAAGTATGGTATCGATATCTTGGCAACCAGCTGAGCTACCGAGGGATGCGTTTGCCGAATAGCCTTCACCACATCATCCGAATAGTACCGCAAGAACTGCAAACACGCCTTCAAGCCACCTAACCACGTCGGGAACCAAGGTAAACTGCATAGCGAACGCTTGATAACTGTATCAATGATGTGCATCCACCCAGGAGCCACGAGTGCGACAGGGAACAATTGCCTATGACGTCGAACCCGTGGCGGAACACGTATACCGACAAGACCGCAGAAATCTATCAGAACATCTGGCGTTGTGCACAATAGCCTTTCTGTCCCGAAGTCCGACGTGATAGACACAACCTTGGCCAGAAAACTCCGAAGCGAAGTGTAGCTTGGCCCGACGACCAGCGTGATCTTCCAAAGAATCGCGTACGTCTTGCCGATCAGGTCGAGCTGGCGGTTCCCGATGCGGGCTACAGGGAGTAGCATCCTCAGGCATGTCCACCTCTGGCTGTCACACGTGATGAGGTCCATAGTGCTAGCCATCATCTCCACGCCTCGCCACTGCGGGCTGCCATCCGTGAGCAAGTATATGCTGGAGCTTTCCAGCTCTTTGGCAAGATACAATCTGAACAATGCCATGTGCACAATATCCAGCCGAATCCGTGCAAGCCGAAGTACAGTCCGAGAAATATCATGAGATTTGCTCACCATGCGCTGCGCTTCATCATGGTCATACTGAGCCAATACCTTCGCCCATGCAAACTTGGCCTGCTTCACGACATGCATGCTCTTGAGGTGCTGCGTTGCGTCCAGGAATGCAATGATGGCAATCGCTGGGAGCCCAGCGAACATGGTAGAGCCTTTCGGCCTTGCTGGTACACAGAACTGAGAAGCGTTGGCAACCACACACTCTGGCTTATCGGCATCGAAACAACTCCTGAAATCTTTTGCTGTCTTTGCAGATGGGCCCGATGACAGAATATGCTTTGACCACCTTATGTTCGGCTTGAATGGAACAACTTTCAGCACCGTCCATGTGTCATTGATCTGCCTAGCATATTCTTCTGACGTCATAACTGAATAGATAGGCGCTTCACTCGCAGCTTTACCAACTTCGCCTGCCCATAGACGAACCATCTCCTTACATGTGATGTCGTGTTGTCTGTCATGCATACCAGCCATGTCTTCGCACCGAGCGTGTTTGATGGCTCCCCACACATCGACGTGTCCGATTGCAAGATGTTCTGGAAATCTCAGTTCTGACACTTGAGTTAGATGATATACCACGGCACCCAATATTGAGTCGATACTATCTCCAAAGGTGCGTGTCAACAAGAATTGGGCTTGGTTGCGGTTCGGAATGGCATCTTGTTTATGAATTTCCCAGTGTCCGAATCCGATGCTGTAGACGACGCGCTCATCAAACACTTGAGGTTCCTCTGAAATTGAAAATCTTTGGCACGAACTCGCACTGCATATAATCCATACACACACGCCGCCAAAATTGTCGATCACGTTGATCTTCCTGCCCCTCTTGCGACCGCGCCGCACTGGAGCGTCTGGCGCCTCCTCATCCCCATGTATTTCTAGATCATTGGCGGGACTCGGAGGCGGACTGTCATGGTCGATCCCCGCCATGCGGGGGAGTGAAATTTCACTGGGCCAAAATGGCTGCACAATGCTTCGCACATGGGGATGCGATGCGATGCAATGCAATGCAAACCTCACTGCGCCTTGCAATGCAAGTCAACGCGAAGGCTAACTATGCAATGCAATGGAAAGTGGCACGGGACAGCATGAAGCAATGCGAACGCAATGCAAGGCCCCCCAGAAGCTTGATGCAACGCAAAGCAAGACAATCCCACTGGAGTAAGCAACTACGCGAACCGCAGAGAGCCCAACTGTGTTTGTGAATGTTCACCCAGCAAGCTGTCTGACGATCGATCCGCCGACCCTTTGGGGCCACTGTGATTGTGAGACATCTATCTTCTAGTTCGTGAGGCGCGCGTCACCCGACCCCCTATAGGCGGTTAACGGTCCCTGTTTGATTCACCCCCCCGTCGCCGTCCGCCCGCGAAACCCCCGTTCAGCTGTCAACCAAGAACAGCTGAAACGACACATCGTTTGTGTTCTAAGGGTGCCATCTGCCCATCCCCCGACTAATATACATTTACCCTACCTAACATAATTCATGTAAACTCACCCCTAAGGTTTGACGAACACTGGGTTTACTAGAACCTCGGCCCAAACCCGCGCTCAACATTCCCCTCTGCCCTACCCCCCCGCGTAAAAGACCAAGCAGCACGCGAACCACGCAATGAATGCATGCTCATTACTTGCGACACTTTGATTGGGCAGCGTCGTGCATTTCGGGGGGGGGGGGCGTGCCATGTGTTGTTACAACATACGATGTATGATGGCTCTTTCGTTATTCGCTACTGGCGTTTGTAGTTGTAGGGCTCATGATGAATTTTCATGGCCCCGACGAGTAGGTTTGGGGGTGGATGTTGCATCCGTGCTTTGGGCTTGGGGAATTGAGTTGCCTTTTCGTGTAAGCTTGTTCACTCCCTACGCCCTTGCCAGCCCCGTCTGGAGAGGGGGAGGGGGGGGCGCTTCCGGGGCCCTCCAAGCTTTCCCCCGGGGCCACGTCGGAGATCTTGGAGAGGTCCGAGAAGCTGACTCTGGGGTGGCGCCGGAGGGCATTGCACCTGCTCGCTCGCAATCAGATTGCGGGGATGTCTTGAGCGTTGGACAGTGGCCGACTCGAGCCCACTTCAATAGTAATATCTTAGTAGTGCCCAGCAACGAACTTCGAGGCGCGCACGGTGCCAAGCTATATTACCGAAAAAGACCAACGAGACGGTTCCAGCGGAGCCCCGATCGAGGCCCCGTAGGGTTTCAAGACGCGACCGGGGGCGGGGGGGGGGCGCGATAGGAGGCCCATGAGGCCCCGCGCCCAGGAACCCCCCCAGCTCCACGCGAACCCCGAATGATCCAGCCAATGCGTCGAGGATGAGGGATGACGATGTCGATTGTGATGGACGTTCTGCGGCGACGAAAGGATGTCGCAGTTGCGGCGAGGCATCCCGGAGTTCTCGCGGGTGCTCCTGGCGAAGGTGCTCGCGCGTCGCGGGAGACACCCAGGCGGCCGCCCTACTACTGGCCGAGCCTCCAGAGCTGTGCGACCGACGCGCCAGCCCCCTCATTCCGCGCGTGGCACGCCGAAGGTCACCGCGGCGTTGCTGCTGGCGCATCCTTTGATCTTGGCCAGGCACGAGGGGCAATAGAAGACGTACGAAGCGAACATCGTCCTACCAGCGATCGGGCAGAGCTCCCCCTCGTCTTTGGGCACCCGTTTGACACACATGTTGCACTGGACATTGTGCTCAGCTGGCGGCGTCCACCACAGTTGATCCTTCCTCAGGTCGTCTCTGTAGGACTCCAACTTGACGATGGAGTCCTTACTCCTGATGAGCAGGCCAATGTCCTCCTCCACCATGTGCGTCGCCGACGACGACGACGAGTTGTTCTTCTTCTTCTCACCGCTGCGCAGAATGCCGGTCGGCTTAGGGCCGCGCAACAGGAGGCTGGGTCCGTGAAGCGGGGCCCCCCGCCTCCTTGTTGCTGCCGTCGGCGCTGCTGGCGGCAGTTGTTGCTCGGCCGCCGGCGGCGGGGGGGGCCCCGGCGGGGGGGGCTTCGGCGCTGTCGGCAGTTGTTGGGCCGGTGCCGGCGGCGCCGGCGGCATGGCCGGCGTCGCCGCTGGCGGTGGCGGGGCGGGCGGCGGCGGCGGCGGGGGCGGCGGCGCCGCGGGCTCGGTCCTCCTGTAGGGCGACGGAATCTATACATATCCACTGCTCCCTGGCCAGGCCCAGTCTGAACCCAGCAGCGGTGCACACGTCGCGCCCCCCTGGCTCGGCCAGGAGGGCGTATGCACAGCTCTCAGGTTCAGGCTGGGCCTGGCCGGGGAGCAGTGGATATGCATAGATTTCGTCGCCCGATCCCCCTCGTGCCCGGCGGCGGCGGAGGCGGCGCCCGCGCGCTGCAGCCCACGCCGTCGGAAGCAGACGACAACTCGGAGCTCGCACTTGATGCCAATGTTGATGGCGACGACGAAGAAGATGACGACGACGACCTCCTCTTCTTCTTCTTGATCTTCTTGGCTGGTGGTGGCGCCGCCGCGTCGTCGTCGCTCTTCATGTACTGGCTGAAGGCTCTTAGTGCGCCAGTGTGCTGGCCCTTGCTGTGCTGGTACATCTCCTTCACGTTGTCAATGAAGTCGTTGCGCTGCGCCTTTGCAACTGCTTCGGTGAATGATTCGAGTTGCGAAACCTCGTCTTCATGATGGCCCTGACGAATAGCTTGTAGCGCTTCGTAGTCTTCAGAGCGAACTTGTTGCCATTCACCATCCACTGTTCGAAGCCGTCCAACGCCTCCTCGAGCTCCCGGAGAGCCCGTCGCCTCGCCATATGCGAGCAGCACCTTCTAAGAAGAGGAAGGGCGCGGCGCAATCCACGCTGCTCGATCCAGCCAAAATGGCTTCGGAAAGCCCGACAAGGCCTGAAAGCCAAACCTATTCAAACACGTAATGTTGGCCTCTCGGGGCCCGAGGCTTCTTGGAGGCATCTTGGAACGTATTCGAAGCCTCTTGGGCTGCCGCGGGGCCGTCTTGGGCATCTCGGAGCGATGGTTTGACGCGTCGGCCCCTCTTGGGCCGTCTTGGGGGCCTCATGATCATGAGGCCTTCTTAGCTCGTCGCGGGGCCCTCTTGTGCCCGAACAAAACTCGCCTGGCGAAAGACCCAACCATATGCAAGTGCGAATGCCGCAGGCAGGTGGGGCGAAGGAGAGGGGGAGGGGTGTCGCGAAACGTGAGGGGTGCGGCGACATGTGTGGCGCTGACGCATGCGAACTGCGCCGCTGGGGCCTTCGGTGAAGCTCAATATGGGGCCTCGGAAGCATGCGGGCGCCTCTGGGGCCTTCGGAAGCACGCGGGCGCCCCTACTGAGGCCTTCGGTGGGGCTCCCTATTATAGGGCCACGACACGTCTGAGGGGCATGCTTGAATGGTAGCGACGATGGTAATAATGACGATCTGGTGATGGTGGCTGCGATGATGGTGACGATGATGACGATGATGATGACGATGAGAAGAGGGAGGACGGGGAAGAGGAGGAGCGAGGAGAACGCGGGGCGTTGGCTCTTCAAAACGACGACACAACACCACAGGATGGTTGGTAATCATGCGACAGGCCGCGCTGTGGCCCGGGGGGCACGCCGGTAACCCCAGTGGGCCCGAGGGGCAGAGGAGAAGGATGAAGAGGAGGAGGGGGGGGGGGAAGGGGAAGGAGAGCGATGAAGACGATGATAACGCAGAAACCTTGTGAACCCCGCGTCGCGCGGGGTCAGCGTGCATGTCCGGCCTCTTCTTGTTTCATTTCAGCCCGGACGTGTTCGGGGAGAGCGTCACTGCCCCGCATCTTCGCGGGCCGCCATTCCAGGAGAAGCACTGCAAGAAAATAGTGGCGGCCATTCTGGAGGCCAGGAAGAAGGGCGGCGTGGACGTCGCCACTCTCAACCCAGGCGAACTTGTCGTGCTGTCGGACTGTGGCAAGCCGGGCATTGCGAAAGGCATGATGGCGCCGTGGAAGCAGGGGGCGACCAAGGAAGTGAAGGGAAAGAAAGACGACAGCCCCGATGGCGGCGAAAAGGATGTCGCCATTGATGCTGACGACGATGAGGACGACGCCAAGTCAGGCTTCGTGGAGCGGCCGATCACTGTCTTCAAGGAGGAGAAATCCTTGCGGGACCGCAAGAAGCTGGTGCGCGGCGTTGCCAACATCAAGCAGAATTCTACGATATATTGCTGCAGCTCGGCGCCCCTAAACCTCCCGACTCGTGACAGCAAGCACTACCCGGGGTGCGGCACCAACCAGGGCACCATCATCGGCCCCGTCGCGCTCGACGCTGAGGCCGACGAGTGGAAGGCTACGTTCGCAGAGAAGAAGCTCATCTACGGCCAGAACTATCGCTTTGCCGTCGGCGGCAAGGTCGAAGGGCAGAACGTTGGCAAGAAGCGGGGGAACAGCGACATGGAGGTGGTGTTCATGAACGCGATGCCGAGAACGTTCTACAGCGAGATCAACCACCGATTCTTCGTGGCCCACGTCTTCGACATCAGCCCAGGGCCGGGCCTTTACGGGGAGGAGTGCATCGAGGCGGGCGTTGCGTACTTTTGCTTGGCCTTCACCGAGAAGCACGCTCAGGCTGGGGCCGCGCACGGGCGCAATAAAATGGGGGCGAGAGGGTTAAGGGGGAAATTGCGACGAGCAGGAATGATGATCAGGAATGGGGGATGAGGAGGAGGCGTAGGAATGCAGAGGACAAGGCGGGACGGCGGCTGAGGAGGAGCGGGGGGGGGGCGACGGGGCGGGTTCCCAGATGTAGCGAATCACCGAACGAGTCTCTGCCCGCTCAGTGCCCCCCAGCCTACCCCAATTCTCGGGAATAGGGCGGATGAGACTTTGGACTGGGCCTTCTCAAGTAGTTTGCTTGGTGATGGCTCAAGTCTGGACCAATGGGATAGGTGGTGAACGGCGGTGACTGGTGATGCTGCTGATGATGCTCGCGATGATGGTGGCGATGATGATGATGGTGATGATGGCGACGATGGTGATGATGATGCCCCCCCTCCCCCTAGTGACGCCCCGCGCGCCCCCGCCAACTTATTCAGATCTCGTGCCCCTGGGCCCTTGGGGCGCTAGGCCATCTCGGTCGGGGCCAACCTCAGGCTTCGAGAGGTTATCTGGAGCGAGCGAGAAGGCACTTACTTGAGAACACTTGGAGCTGCGAGGAGCGGCCATGGAAAAACAACGATGATCTACGGCAGATTTCGGAAACCCTGAACCAGAAAACGTTGACGTCTCCTTTTACTTCCGCCGCCTTCCGCCGAGCTTCCGCCGGCTTCCGCCGGCGGTTCCGCCGCCGTTTTACTTCCGCCGCCTTCCGCCGCCCTTGCGCCGGGCTTCCGCCGAGGGCGGGGCGCGCCGAAGGCGAGGCCTTTTTTTGATATTTCCCGCCCCCAGTGCTTGCAAGAGAAGTTCAAGTTGGCGGCGCCCCGCTGCATGTGCAACGACAAGTGCTCGTTGCACTACAGCGCGAAGGCGGCGGGCGGGACAGAATGGGCAGTGAGCGGGGGCAGCGATGGGGGCCAGGGCGGAGGCAGAGATGGATGAGAGTAGAGAGGGCGGGGAAGGGGATGGAAGACAAGGAGGAAGAGGAGGGGGCGGAGGAGGAGGGGGGGGGGGGAGGAGGAGGAGGAGGAGGGGCAGGGGGAGATGAGTAAGAGTAGGAGTAAGAGTAAGAGTCCCAGGACAGTAAGAGTAAGAGTAAGAGTAAAGGTAAGAGTAAGAATATGAGTAAGAGCAAGAGTAAGAGTCCCAGTAAGAGTAAGAAGAGTAAGAGCAAGAGTAGGAGTCAAGCTAGCCAGCTCGAGCGAGTCAAGCATGGCATGCCCAGTCCCACCCGCCCTCCCACAACATAAGAAGCAAAGCTGGCACAACTGGGGGCCGAAGTCACACCGGCCAGCCGGTTTGGTACAGCTGATGCGGCCGCGATGGCGGTTGCCGACGGGAACTGGCGAGCGCGTGTTGAATGCCGCGCACGCATTGCCAGACGAGTCGAGAATGGCCCGGTACACCGCAGGAAGCCAGAGGTGGCCGGAGGAAGCCCGACGGTCTGACAGGACACCCCAAAGCATTTTTGTGAAAAAGCATTGGGTTTTTGATGTTTTTATGTTGAAATGCTTGCAAACACACGGTGTTCGGTAGGATTCTGACATGAACGCGCGAGTGTGCTCTTTGTGGTATTTTTTGCACAGGATTCGCGGCCTGGGTGCATGACAGAGCATCGCGAGTGCACCGCGCGATGACGTGAAATCGCTGGATTTGACAGAATTCTTAAGATTCCTATGGTTTTCCTATGATTTCAGCAAGAGAGCCCGGGCGGGAAATTTATACAATTCTTGTGAAAAAAAACATTGTTTTTTTATGTTTTTATGTTGAAATGCTTGCAAACGCACGGTGTTCGGTAGGATTCTGACATGAACGCGCGCGCGTGCTCTTTGTGGTATTTTTTGCAATGGATTATCGCCGCGGACGACAGGACGTCCATGTCGAGAGGAAAAAATAAGAAACATGTTGATGTTGTATTGTTTTTTAACAGGTTAGGATGGGACCACCCGGACGCGCCCGCTATCTGCCGGCCTGAGGGGGGAGTAGGAGTATATTCTAATAAGGAATAAGGATAAGAGTCCCAGGACAGTCTCTTGGCTGTTCGCCCGCAGGTCTCCGAGAGGCATTCGGGTGAATCGGACGCCTAACGGGAAGCCCCCTTCCCCTTCCTCCCCCCGCCCCGCCCTCCCCCGTTTCCCGCGCCCACCCCCTCGTCCTGCCGCTGCTGATGCTGCCGCCGCTCTCGCTCTCGCGGCCTTCCAGGCCGCCGCGATCTTCAACGGCGACGCTGCTGCGGAGAACGACGACGAGAAGAAGAGGAGGAAGGGCTCCGCTGAGGCGAAGAAGAAGGCAGCCGCCGCAAAGACTACTACTAAGAGGAAGGCCGCCGCCGAGAAGAAGAAGAAATCGACCGAGGCTGAGGGGGACGAGGGCGACGATGGCGGCGAGCTGGGCGCGGGCGGCGAGGAGGAGGATGGCGGTGGCGAGGGCAGCGACTGGGATCTCTCTGACGCAGAGAAGTAAGCGCCTGGCTTGAGGTACGGTTGAAGGACAAAACTTCTGGACACGCTCGACGACGCCAGTTTCTGTTTCAAAATCGGCTTGGATTTCGCTTCCTGGAGCTCTCGCGCGGGATCCCAGGGTTCCCCGGCGCGCCTGGGCCATCCTGGGGGCCCCCGAGGCCCGAGGCGGCCCTCCAGATGGCGAACAAATTTTGTTCGCCATCTGGAGTGCTTATTTTGTTGGCCCAACTGGGATCCGAGGGTGCTTATTTTAAATAAGCACCCTCGGATCCCAGAGAGGAGTATCCAGCAGTTTTGTCCCCCGACGGCTGCTCGGGGCGGTCCCGTCGTCGCCGCGTCGCCCAGCGCGTCGTGGGCAGCGCGCCTGGCCAGGACAGCGCCGGCGACGGCGCTTCTCTTCCAGCGGGGGGCGGAGAAAACGACGGAGGAGGGGAGGGGGGGGGGCGGGGGGCAAGGCGGGCGGGGGGGGGCGGGCGGGGGGGGGCAGGAAGGGAAGGGACGGGATAACACGACTACTGACTGAGGAGGGGGGGACCAGGGGGAGAGGAGTCGCAGACAGCCAGGCGTTGGTATAATAATAAACTTCTGGGCACTTTCGCCAGGGCCGGCTTTCGGCCAAAATCGGTTTGGATTTCGTTCTCTGGAACTCTCGCGCCGACCCCGGGATTTCCCAGCGCGCCGGGGCCATCCGCGGAGCTCCCGAGGCCCAAAGCAGCTCTCCAGAGAGCGAAGAAGCACCCGCGGACCCCGAGGAGTGCCCAGAAGTTCTGGGCTCGGGCCGACGGCCCGGGCTCGGGCCGACGGCCCGATTGGCGACCGCGTGCGCATGACTGCATGCGGGCGTCGACGCTACCACACACAATTGCCACTCGTGCGCAACAAAAGACAAGAAGAAGAGAGACGGGGCCTGCTGGGCGATGCGCTCGGCGTTGTTCCAGTCGCCGTTGTTATTGTCGATGCCGTCTCTCTCATCTCTCCTCTCTCCCACCTCGCGCGCTCTCTCTATTCTGGTTGCAGATAGCTCTCTCTCTCTCTCTCTCTCTCTCTCTCTACATATCCCTCTCTCTTTATATAGTTATATCTTCTCCAGTATTTCCCACCTCTCTCTCTAAATTAGACATGCATATATATGTATATATATATAATAAATTCATAACATATATACTTATATATATATATATATATATATATATCTACATATATATTGCTATCCCTCGGTATCCCACCTCCCTTCCGCCATTTGTTTTACCCTCCCCCACTCCCCCCGTCGCTCGCTCGCCCTCTCTCTCTCTCTCTCTCTCTCTCTCTCTCTCTCTCTCTCTCTCTCTCTCTCTCTCTCTCTCTCTTCATGTCATTCATTCTCTCTGTCTGTCACTCTCGCTCTCTTTCCTTCTCTTTTTTTATATATATATATATAAATATGCATCGAATTCTTGACGCTTCGCGCATCCCCGCCAGCCCATCCAAAAAACGATGCCCAGGCGAATTGAGGTGATCAGGGAAGTGAGGGAGCATAAGAGCCTCCTACTAGGATGTCTCTTGAAAGTTGTTCTGGAGTCCTCTTGGAGCGTCTGGGGGATTCGTGGATGCCTCGGGGGGCTCTTGGGGCCTCTTAAGTCTCGGGGGTATCTTGGGAGCTGATTGGAAGCGTTTTGGGCGCTTGTTGGGGCCGTCTGGGTGCCTCTTGGGGCCCTCTTCTTGGCGCACTCTTGAGAGGGTTTTCGGGGCGTATTTGGGGCCATCTTGGAGAACATCGATCAAAGAAGGGGGCTCCTTAATTACGCCCCCCCTCTTGGGGCTCTCTTGGGGCTCTCTTGGGCCATCTTGGAGCCATCTTGAGGCCTCGGATGGCCATCGGAAGCGGAAAAAAAAGGCGAGAAAGCAACGCAACAAGTATTTTCCTTAGGTGTTTGAAAGATTTTGGCCTCGTGGGGGCCACCTTGGGATGCTCTTTTTTTTGCCTCTTGGAGCCGTCTTGGGGCGGTCTCGGGGCCTCTTGGGGCATCTTCGGAGCCATCTGGGGGCAGCTTTAGGCTATCTTGAGCCATCTTAGAGCTCATCTTAGGCTCTCCGAGGCGCTCTTGGAGCCGTCTTGGGCCATCTTGGACGCCCCAACGCGTCGCGCACTACCCCCCCCCCCCCCCCCCAGGGGGGGTGGGTAGGGAGGGGGGGGGGGGGGGGGGCAAGCCCCTCCCCGAAGGGGAAGAAAGAGGTTGAAAGAGGAAGCTCCTTAAACCACCTACGCCCAGAGGGCTGTGGGATTTCGATGATGATTAAGTTTTCGGGGGGCGTCTCGTTCCTTTTCCTGGGCCGTCGCCGTGGCTGGATTATCATCGGCTTGCTTCGAAAAAACCGTTCGACCCCAGGGTGCGACACTTCGTCCGGGGGCGCGCGCGGCCCCGGGGCCTGGTTGCACTCCCGCGACGAAGCGGCCCGATACACGACGGGATCGCTGTCGCAGGTCGCGGGCGGCGCGCAGAAGATCATCGGTCGGGCCGCGGGGAAGGGGGAAGCAGGGGGAAGGGGGGGGGCGGGTGGGCTGCGACGAGGGCGCAGCGACAGTCAAAGCTGGCATCTACGTCAATGCCCCATCGCCCCCTAAAGAAGGTTTCGAGTCGGCACGCGGCGGGGCCTCCAACGCGAGAACATCACATACTCCCCAAGAAGAACGCGCCGCAACGAAGGACCAGTAATTTGGATCCAACTGCGTTCCAGTGGGGGTTCAAGAATGCCCAGTGTGGGGTCAACACGCTATCGCGACCAACATCACTCACCATCAACATAAACGACCTGATGGTAATCACCATCATCACGCCGTCATCACCATCGCCAGCATCATCAGCATTATCGTCGCTGTCATCACCGTACTCGTCGCCGTCGTCATCACCGCCATCACCAAACAACAAAGTTCTTTGCGCATTTCCCAGGGCTGGACTCGCACGCCCCGCGTGGACGCCCGCTGCGAGTCACGCCCAGAACGGGCCCCAGAGCACCAGAGCAGCAGCTCAAACTATCCAAGTCCTCCTCCTCCTCCTCCTTTTCCTCCTCTCCTCCTCCTCCTTCCTCCTCCCGCGAGCCCCTTGGGGTTGCCTGCAGGGGCCTCTTGGGGATGGGGCCATCTAGAATTTGGAGTCTCTTGGGAAGCCTCTTGAGGAGCCTCTTGAGAGCCTCGTGAACGCCTCTTGGGATGCTTCTTGATCGTACCTCGGTGGCATCCTGGAGGACCCTCTCAAGAGGCCTCAAGTGGCCTCTCAAGGAGCTCCTGGAGGCCTCCTGGAGGACCCTCTCAAGGGGACATCGGGGGGCTCTTGTGAGCCTACTGGAGGGCTTCTTCGGTGGGCTCCTGAGGGCCCCCTGTGGCTTCCTGGAATAGCCCCTCGGCAGGGGGCCCCAGATGCTCTCAAGGAGATCCTCGAGCATCCTGGGGGCGGCTGTCGGGGGCGGGGGCGGGGGTGAGGGGGGGGGGGGCGGGGGGGGGGGGGGGGGGGAGGGGGGGGAGTCGCTGTGAGGGTTACTTCAGGGCTGGCCGTCGGGGGGGGGGGAGTCACTTTGAGGTCACTCCTGGGGCGGCCGTGGGGGGACAGAGTCACTTTGAGGTCGCAGTCGTATGCAGGGTATGTCGTGGACTTAAAAAGTGACTCAAATATTGAGTCACTTTTGGGGCCTCCCCTTCAAAAGTGACTCACTTTTTAGGTCCACGACATACCTCGGGGCTTCTGTCGGAACGCAGGGTGGCGACGAGTGACTCTGTGGAGCCAGTGGGCATACCCCAAGTGGCACAGAGTTGCCCCGCAATGGCTTGGACGCGACCCCGAACTGACCAGACATGTAACTCATCAGCGAGTCCGAGTGACCCAGTCCCAACTTAAACTGACCACAAAGTGACTCAAAAATAACTCAGAAGTAACTTTCGGGGTTCCGATATAGATCGGCTGGGACTTACGTTTTAGTCCTACTGGAGTTATTTTTGAGTCACTTTGGAGTCAGTTTAAGTTGCGATTGGTTCATGATGAAGTTACATTTTAGTTACTTTGGAGTTACTTTTAAGTTAGTTTGGAGTGATTTTAGCTTCGATGTTATGTTATGTTGAACATCACAACATACCATTTCATTCACATAACATGACGAAGCGCGTCCCAACATTTCGCTAAGTACCCCCCCCCCCTCAGCCAAAAACGGCCGCCCTGAGTCAATCAATAATGCGACCCCCCGTTTGACCCCCCCCCCCCGCCCACCGTGTGACCCCTCCCGCCAGAGCCTTTGGCTCCGCCCCCACTGCCACTTTGAGACTTTGGCACCGACTGCAGCACCGACTGCAGCACCGACTGCAGCACCGACTACAGCACCGACTGCAGCACAGGATGGGGCGCGGCAAGGGCGAGGCTTCCTGCAAGTGCTGCGGCGAGAAGGTTCGCCATTGATAAAGGAGGAGTGGGACTGTGAGGAAGAGGAGGAGGAGGAGGAGGAGGAGGAGGAGGAGGAGGAGGAGGGGGAGGATGATGCCCCAGTGTTAACAAATCGCACACACCCCTCCACGTTAAGGGAGGGGAGGAGGAGGAGGGGGAGGAGGGAGGGGGAGGAGGAGAAGGATGCGGAGGGGGAGGAGGAGGAGGGAGGGGGAGGAGGAGGAGGAGGAGGAGGAGGGGGAGGAGGGGGGGAGGAGGAAGGAGGGGGAGTAGGGGGAGGACACTCACGTATGATCAACGGCACGTGCGCGCAAGTGGGTTCGTGTGCTCTACAACTTATAGTATAAGACTTCTAAAAGTTCGTAACTGTTTATAGTGTTTGCGTTTTATGCGTGCACTTTGTAAAATATGCGAACATGCATTCCTATAGTTATACAAGCTGTGCTCGGTGCGTTGTACCTGCGTGTCTGCGTGTTTGAATGCGTGCGCGATGTGTGTGATTTAGTTTTCGAGTTAAGCGAATGTTGTAACCATAACTGCTTCGTATTGGCGCGCGTGTGTTTGGCGCTAACAACGTAGGGGTAAACGAGTGCGCGTGTGCGTGTGTGTGTGTGTGTGTGTGTTTCAGCGTAGGCAGGCGTGCTTCTCTCTACTGGCCGCGCTCGCCGCCTCGATCTCGCCCCCGTTGCGCGCCCCTCTCGCGCGGGCGGGGGGGCCCCGCCAGAGCGAGAAGGGTTTCCCAATGCCATGCTATCTACCATGTGGCTGGTGCCAAAGGGCACCCCGTTCGTGTCAAAGGGGCCCCCGCTCGTGCCAAAGGGCCCCCCGTTCGTGCCAAAAAGGCCATCCGTTCGCGCCAGAGTGCCCCCCCGTTCGTGCGAGGAGATAATCACAATACCGCGTTCTTCATCGAATTCCGTGCCCCTCCCACCCCGCCAGGGAGGCGCCGCCACAGCGAGGAGGCACCGACGCCGTATACTAAATTACGTACGCTGGGAACTCCATTAAGTGGCCTTGCGCGCGGCATCAGTCCCCACGTGCGTGGCCGATACTCCCCTTCCATGTTTTAGGTTCTCATCTTTCCTTGCGTGGCCGTCGTGTTCTGCCCCCCCCTGTCCGCCTCGTGCCCGTGCTCAGATATTCATTCGGCTTTGTTCTTGCGCGTCGGCATCGCAGTGGGCCAGTGGGCAATCGCCCAGGTGAGCAAACAGGACGCGGCGAGGGGAGGGTGCCAACGCCCTACCCGCGCGCCGCGGACCCCTTACGAGATCGCCTGGGCGCCATCATGGAACACCCTTCGAGGCTCGCTCTGATGGCGCCCATGGCTGGGGACAAGTCGGTCGCGGAGGTGGGCGACGACCAGGTGCGCGACCTCCTCTCGACGCCCCGACGCAAGCGGCCCGAACGCCGGCCGCTTCGCATGGGCGGCCACGCCCCGTCCGACGCCGACGCGCCTTCCGTGGCCATCTTTCCGCGCCGCACCTTCCATCGCCCCCTTCCAGTCGCATGCCGCATGCCCCTTCCCTTTTCCTCCCACGTAGTTGTTCTCCGCGTGTTCCAGGAAAAAACCGCGCGCGGTTTTCTTCTTCGCCGACGTTGATCTTCTTCGCATACGTTGGGCGATGCGGCGGTGGATGATGGCGGGGGCGCACAACTTACAGTGTGTACTGTGCGCCCAACATCGCCGCCAGTCTGGTTCGGGGACGCGTTGAAAGCGCCCCCACCAGAGGACAGAGTTGCGCCGTGCGCGCGCGCGCCGCGCAGCCGCATAGTAAGCTCTAATAGATGTCAGCGCTGGCGCTCGTCGCCAAATGTTGTTTGAATGTCTTGTTGACTGTTTGAGTGGTAAGCTACTGGCTCGGGTTGGCTTCGGCGGCCGCGCGAGGCGCGGGGGGGGCGGAAGGCGCGACCGCGGCGGCGCCGCCCACGAGGCCGATCAGTTTGCCTGCTTCTTCAAGACGGCAAGCCCCCGCGAGTTCGAGGCCGCCCTTCGCGGCGATGGCCTCGACGCAGGGGCGACCATACTTGCGACGCGCGCCTGGGGTCCAATGGGCGCCAAGCGGTCGCGCGCGCAGTGCCGCATCCCGCTAGGGGGCGCAACGGCGATGCGGAGGACCCACAGTGGGCCGCCGCGGAGGCGTTGTGCGGCGTCGCTCGGGGACGAGACGTCGCGCGGCGCCGCCGAGCGCGGGCCCCGAAACGCCAGCCCCGACGCCGACGACGCCGCCGCATGGGCGGCGGGGGGGCGGCCGTCGCCGCGACGTCGCCCATGCGGTAATAAGGTAAATAGGTAATGGGTGGTGGGTGGGTGGTAATGGTAATAGGTAATAGGTGGGTGTGTGGTTATAGGTGGTGGATGGGTGGTGGGTGGGTGGTGGATGGGCGGTGGGTGGGTGGTAATAGGTAATAGGTGGGTGGTGGGTGGGCGGTGGGTGATGGGCGGGTGGTGGGTGGACGGTGGGTGGGTGGTGGGTGGGTGAGTGGTGGTTGGTGGTTGGTCGGTGGTATTTGGTGGGTGGGTGGCGGTTGGTGGTTGGTCGGTGGTATTTGGTGGGTGGGCTGTGGATGGATGGATGGTGGGTGGGTGGTGGGCGGATGGTAGGTGGGCGGTGGGTCGGTGGAGGGTGGGTGGTGGGTGGGCGGTGGGTGTGGGGGTGGTGGGTCGGTGGGTGGTGGCTGGCGGGTTGGTGTTGGATGGGTGGGTGGGTGGTGGATGGGTGGTGCGCGCGCCCGCCGCTGGCCCGTCCTGCGCCGCGGATTCGAGGGCGACAATGGCCCGACGACGGCGACGACGACGACGACGACGACTGCGATGATGACGATGGGGGCGGCGACGGCGACGGCGACGGCGACGGCGGCGACGGCGACGGCGACGACGACGACGACGACGACGACGACAGCGACGACGACTTTGACGACGACGGCGACGAAAAAGACGACGACGAAAAGGATGACGACGGCGACGGCTGCGAGGGGTTCGCCGTCGGGCCCAGGGGGGGGCACGAGAGCTCCCCTGTCGGAGCCTTGTCGATGGCTGCGTTGGTCCAGGGGGGGCCACGAGATGCCCCCTCTGGCCCTCTGGGGCCCTTCTGCTTTTTTTGTTTCTCTTTCTCTATCTCTCTTCTGTGCTTGCTCTGGCCGTGTGGCCCTCTGGGTCCAGGAGGGGCCGCGAGAAGCCCCCTCTGGCCCTCTGGGGGGCTCTTCTGCTATTCTGTTATTCTGCTCCTCTGCGATTCTGCTATTCTGCTATTCTTCTATTGTGCATGCATTGTATCGTGTGTGCGCGCGTGTGTGCGTGCACACTTTAATTTTATATTAGTTGGTGTGGTTTGTGTGCGTGTGTGTGTCTGTGTCTGTGTGTGTGTGCGCGCTCGTGTGTGCACTATCATTAGTACACGGGGTATTATTACACGGGGTACTTTATTGTTCTGGTGTTTTACCCCGTGTAATGGTACAATATGTAGATGTGGTTTGACACGTGCGTTGGCGTTGCCTTTTACTTGCCAATGTATATGCGTGTTTTCACTTAACGGCGCGCCGTGCTGTGGCTTAGGGAAACCGCACTTTCCGAACGCAGCCGCCCTCCATCCGCATAGCTGTTCCCATGTGTTTTGTATACTATACGTGTCGGCGGGTACTCGGTCATATTTGCGTGTCGTAGTGCAGCGTGCGTGTCCTGGCATGCACGTGCTACTTGCAGCGCGTCATGTGGATTGTGGCAATTGCCGTGTAAAGGTGTTACTAACAGAACACCTTTGCGCGGCAATTGTGGCGCGTGAGGTTTGTGCTGGAATGGGTGTAAACATGTTGACGCGTGTAATTCAGGAGACATATATCATAATGAATATGTTGGGTTTGTCGGAGGAGGACGGAGGAGGTGGAGGACGGAGGAGGTGGAGGACGGGGGAGGTGGAGGACGGCGGTGGAGGACGGAGGAGGTGGAGGGCGGGGGAGGTGGAGGACGGCGGTGGAGGCCAGCCACTGGACGGGAGAGGTGGAGGACGCGGACGGAGGCGGTCGGAGGGTGGGTGACGTGGACGAGGAGGCCGATGAGGAATGAGGAGCAGGAATATGAGGAGGAGGGGGAGGAGGAGGAGGAGGGGGAGGAGGAAGTAGAAGGAGTGACATGGGAGGGCGAGGACTTGATGTTTTTGATTCCCTGGAAGGTGGAGCCCATCGCCAACAGGCCGTTTTCCTCGGCGGCGTCCGCCGCGGCGTCCTCGTCGGCGGGGCCTGCGCGGCCTGGCGGGGCTCGGAGGACTGCGGCCGCTATCCAGCAGGCGGCGACGGCCGAGGTGCAGGAGAAGACCGTGGACTTCGCGGTGTTGGTGCTTCAGAGGGGCCCGTCGGCATGCGAGGAGTGTTGGTTCATCAAGACCGTGCTCTACCCCAAGGCCTCGTGGAAAGAGTTCCTGGACCAGATCGGCACAGACGTCGTCGTGCAGGGTCGCGCGGCCGACGCGAGGCGCGTCAAGCGGGGGGCCTCGAAGATGTTCGACGAGGGGGAGGTCACCCACGGGCGTGTGACAGCAGTTGACGTTGAGCGTCCCTTCATAATCATGAATGAGAAAGAGTTGCCCAAAGAGGTCGAATTAAACAAATCCCTAAGAAGAACCTCGACTTGTTGCCGAAGTCCGCGTGGCCCAAAGAGGGCGGCTCGGGGGAGTACGAGGTGATCTACTGGTTCCCAGACGCAGAGAAGTTTCGCAAGGCCACTGTGAGGCAGACGATGTACGTCTGCAGCGACACTACGATCATGAGCCCGAGCAGCCAGGTGAGCCCTTTTCAAGCAGATGAGCAGTTCTGGCAGGTGGTCAGCAACAAAATACATAACCAGTGCGCTGACTCCATCAACAGGCAGCAGAATTGCCCTGGCGGGCACGGCTTGCTGCCCTTGGCCGATTTCAAGATGAAGGCGAATCCCGATGCTGCTCGTGCCGCTCCTGCCTCGTCGAGCCTTCCTGCTGGCCGTAAGGCATATCCGCCAGTACCTACGATGGCTCCTGCTGCGCCTCATGTTATCAACGTGCCAGAAGAGACGCAGGAGGCAAGTGCGACGGCGTTGGACGACGCCACGGAACCGCAAGATTCTCCCGACCGCGGATCTGGGGCTGCTGCTGCCGCCGCCGACGAGTGGGAGATGCTGTCGGCCAGGGGCGGTAGCCCAAAGCGGACGCTGCCAGCCGAGATGACTACCCCCAGGATTAGCAGGCTCAGGAGCTCTTTCGATTTGGAGGGGGGTGACGGCAGCCCTCCCGACGGGAGGCAGGTCGACGACGCCTCGTCCTCCTTCCAGGGAGATGATGATATGAGTTCACCAGGACTCTTGGGCCAAATGGGGGAGGATGGCGGTAGGAGGACTAAAGGGTAGTAGGGCATATGATGAGTAAGAGCATGGTGAGGATGAGGATGGTGATGAGGATGATGAGGACGAGGAAAGTGAGGATGATGAGGATGTTGATGATGAAGATGATGATGCTGAGGATGAGGATGATGAGGATTATGATGATGATGAGGATTGGGATGATGAGTAATATCATGACTAGGATGGTGAGGATGATGAAGATGATGATGATGCGGATGGTGAGGGTGAGGATGGCGAGGATGAGGATGGTGATGAGGGCGATGAGGATGGTGAGGATGATGAGGATGATGGTGATGATGATGATGAGGATGATGATGATGAGGATGATCATGAGGATGATGATGAGGATGATGATGAGGATGATGAGTAAGATGATGATGGGGATGATGAGTGAGGGCATGATGAGGATGAGGATGATGAGGATGAGGATGATGATGGGGATGCTGATGATTAGTAAGAGCATGACTTGTACGGTGCAAACTAGCAGGGGGAAGGCGGTGGGACAGGCGGCGGAGAAAGGTTTAATCCGATCGAGGTCAGTTCATCCGAGCTCGGGCTCAGTTGGGTTGTCCGGCGGTAATGACACACATCGGACGTGGTGGGCAGACTGGGCTCGAAACGTTTCTAGGATTGTGGGAACAGGTTGTGGGTATGCTATAGGTGTACACATTCCTCTAGGACAAGATCCAGTCGACGTTTGGTCCAGGCGCGCGGGGCTGCTGGACGTGATCAGCAAGAAGGTCGACGGGAGGACGGTCTCGGGGATGGGCCGCGCGGCGACTCGACTCCAGAGGCAAGATGTCACCAGAGTTGCAGGCAATCGATTGAAGAACTACCACGCTGTGGTTGTCCACGCGCAGGCGCTCGTAGATACCGAGATCGCCGCCAGCAACGTGACGGTCGAGGACATCCAGAAGCACATCTCGGCCATCGCAGCACACGACCTTGTTTTTCAGCCGCCCCTGAGCGTGCTGCTGGCGGTCGCTCTCAAGACGGCCATAGGCGCGTGGCAGAGTGATAACATCGAGGGCTTCCTCAAGGTGACGCCTTTCTGGAACGACCCCGACGCCATGCTCTCGGAGGGCCCCCCTAGCGATCTCAAGACCCTCAGGCTGGCCAGCGTGGGTGACATGCGCTCCCAGGCCACGTTCTACCAGGAGCGCATCGTGAAGGACATCATTGTCCCGAGCATCAACGCCGGCGCCGAGAGCCATGAGAAACTCGTGAGCTGGGCGAAGGGGGCTCTGGCATCGATCTCGGGCTGCGATTGGCTGGTGATGGACGAGGCGGCGGCCCGCGTCGTGAAGGAGCTCCGCACCAGCGCTCAGGGCATCTCCATGCTCGCGGAGGTGACCATCAGCAAGCAGCTCATGGAGCTTTGGGTGGGGCTTAACCAACTCACCAGGTCACCAGGTTGAGGGGGGAGGGGGGGCTCTGGACCAGGTCACCAGGTCACCAGGTCGCCAGGTTGAGGGAGGAGGGCTCACCAGGTCACCAGGTCACCTGAACTGTAAGGCGTGCTCTGGGCCCAAGTCGGGCCCGTTGGCGGGCCCAGAATGGGTCCAGCCCCTCTGGCGTGCCAGAGGGGCTGAACCCATGTCGTCGTCGTCGTGGCCCTCGTCGTCGTCGTCGTCGTCTTTCGTCGTCGTCGTGGTGGTCGTCGCCGTCGTCACGTGAAAAACATATTCGTCGTCGTCGTCGTCGACGTCGTCGCCGTCGCCGTCGTCGTCGTCGCCGTCGTCGCCGTCGTCGCGTGAACAACTCATTCGGGCACCGCTCGAATGGGGCCCCCCATGCGCTGGCATGAACGCCAGACGAAGACCCTTCCCCTCCACATTATTTTACGTCACCATGCCCTCCCCAGTATCTTTCTGGGGAGGGCGTGGACCGCCTGCAATCCAGTTTTGCAGTGTTCCAGCTCGCGCGTTGGACCCCCGCCCATGAGACCTCGCTGGCAACGCTTCAGAAGGCCAGCAAGGGCATCTCCAAGAACATCGTGACTAAGATCGGCTGCGCCCTCGACAAGTCAGATCATTGGCATGAGCTGATGGGCAACGTGATGCTGATGGGTCAATTCATTGACGACCACGGTGACAAGACCAGCCAGCTGGAGAAGGACCTCAGCCAGTTTCAGTGTGGACATGATGGCGCTACGGACGCCCTCACATGCATGATGGCGCAGCTGGGCACGTGGTCGCAGATTGCACCTTTCCCGGCATGCTTGGACGGCGTTTCTGATAAGCTGGACGTCGCCGTGAGAGGTCGCGTCAAGGCCGTATTGGGGAACTCTGCTACCACCAGCGTGCAATTCAACAACGTGCAGAAGATGATTGGCGAGGCTTCCCTGGTGTGGCCTAGCAACGGAGATTACGTAGTGCTTCAAGAGGAGGTTGCCTTAAGAATCCGTGGTATTTCAAGCTCTGAGAAGGTGGCAGAAGTGACCGCCTCAATCGATGCCATCATCAATGTGCCATTTGTGAAGGACTTATCCGTTGAGGACGCAGTGACGGGTGCGACGGCGGAGGGCGGCATTTCTGTTTTGAAACCTTTGATCGTGAAGTTGACGGCCTCCGTGGAGGGGCTCGGGGCGGTCAGCGAAGTCCCAGATGAGCTCAAGCAGAAGATGTCGGGTTTCAAGCCGTTCCTGCTGGCCCTCCTCGAGGCTACAATTGGCGGCGACGGCTTTAACGAGGTGCAGGTCTGCGTCGATAAGGTTTCCACTTCGAGAGCTTTTGATCAGGTGGTCAATTGGGCAAAGGTCAACCAGCTGTACCAAGCTTTGCACTCCGTGATCCTCAAGCACGGGGCCTTCGTGCAGACGGGCGTTGACGGCAATGACCCAGATACGACAACCCTTGCAGTTTTCGATGCTATGCTGGCTCTTGAGCGCGCTCGCTTGACGCTCGATCGGACTTCTAAGGACCTGCCCAAGAATGCGGTATCGGACAAACTATTCAAGGTGGCCCACGCGTACGTCAACGACATGCAGATTTTGGTCCAGAAGGGCCACGAATATCGGATTCAGAGTTTCACAGATAAGATCCATGAGAGGTTGTGCATCTTTGGTCCTACGTCCAAGGGCGGCGACGGCGACCTCCCATGGCACGACGGGCTTGGCAAGCCCCCTCTGGAGGAGCTGCTGGAGAAGGCCGCGGAGCTGCTTCCCCTCAAGAAGATGTCGGCCCACGCGGCTACCTACAAGCAGCTTGAGAAGGATACTTGTGGGGTAGAAGTGGCGGGGTCGGTAATGTCGGGGCTGGAGCGATTTTAAAACGTTGTTGCCCCGATCGTTTGGTCAAGCTGTTGACGTAACTACGGGGAACCGTAGGGCCCATCACACAAGCCATGCTTACATAATGGCTACCTAACATATCGACCCACTGCCATGATATGCTGGTTTTTGTTTTCGCCGGCCCGTGAGGAGAAGGCCACGCTTCTGGATGCTTGCAAGGCTGCTGGCAACATGCATGCGAGTGACCTCCCGATCTTCGAGACGATCGATACGACCCTGCACCACGCCAAAGCTTGCAAGTGTGAGGCGTTGCTTCTCACGGCCATGAGGGCCGAGAAGGATCAGACCCAACTCCCGAAGAAGATCAGGGCAGAGCTGCTGGAGCTGCGCCAGTGGCTCAACCCGCTGCAGAAGAAGTGGGAGGAGGAGATCTGGGACGAGCTGGTGCCGCACGTTGTGCAGATCATCGAGGGCCCCTAGGAGATATATGATATGATTGATGGTGGTAGTGCTGGAGTTCGCCAGCCTGTTCGGGCAGGCGCCGGGGCCGCCTGCTTCCGCCTGCGGCCCGATTGTCATTAATCGTGGGGCCGTTGGTCCAGCCGCTTGGGCTCAGACCACGCTGAGTAATGAGAGAGAATTGCTAACGTTCGTTATCTAACAGTAGAAACACAACACTGATAAGAAACAACATCTCACATTACAGGGTTTAGGCTTTTCGGCGCTGCGATCGGCCTTGGGGCTGGAGATTCGAGTGCCCCCCCAGCCCCCAGAGAGCCCGTTCCTGACTGCAGCGCCCGCTCTGCTGGCCCGATCGCGATGGCAGTGACAGGGGAGGATGCCCCGCGGTGTGCGCACGAGGTGAAAACACCAATATATCATAAGCGCTTTCGCGCTCGTGCCGCCCCCCCCCGCAGACTCGGCAAGACACAGTAAGCGCGCAACCCTAGCACTTAAGAGTAAACGAAGGTTGACAACCAACTGGCTCAGGTCGAAGTTGTTTGGCTCAAGCTTACCCGTGCATTTCGGCTTAAGCTCCTCCTGAATGCTGCACTTGCACCGTCGTGCGCGCGCCGCTCGGCGCGCGCGCAAACGCCCGCAACATTTGTTGTTGGGCGTTCTGGCGTCGCGCCCGTGCGGCAGTTTGCGTGCAGCACGCGAGCTTAGACCAACAAAAGTCTTTGTGCGACCAAGGGGCCCCGCGGGCCCCGTTGATGAGGGGCGCTGTGGGTTGGGCCGTTCGCGCGCGCGGCGGGTTGTTCGAGCTCCGTTATGGGTGCTCGCATTGTTTTGCGAGGCGCTGTTGCTGGGGCGGCGGCCGCGCGATGACTCGCGCCAGTCTTGGCCATCAGCGCTGTTTTCCAGTGCTGCGCCCGCCAATGGTTTGGGGCGCCTGCGCGCGCTAGTCGCGCCGACGTTGGCGTGGCGGATATCTGTATTGTACGCGTGTCGACGGCACGTCATCAGAACAGGCCGCTCGCCGCGCGACGGCGCGATGGTCGGTCCGCCGTTGTTTTGGCGGCGGGCGGCGGCGTAACTGTGTAAATGTTTGGCAATTGTGTGCCTGCGTGGCGTTGCCAAGTCATGTCGGTGCGCGGCCGCGATTCGGCGTGGTCTGCGGGTGTTTGCGCCCTCTGGGAATGTGCCATGCTTGTTACATTGCGCGTGCCAGCCTGCTGCTCTGCGGGTCGTTCGACCCTTGCTTTGTTATCGCGCGGGCATCCAAGCTTTTTCTTGCAACGCTGCGAATCGCAATTTGCTTTGACAGGTTAAATTTGTGGTCACTTTCAACGAAGTCGAAGGGGTGCCCGCCATAGTTACTTTAGAGCTACTTTATTTTTTTGTAGCTGATCAGCTGTAGAGGATCGGTTCATACACAAGCTGCTTTAGCTTTCAGCATCGGTTCGGATAGCTTTCAGCACCGCCCCCTGATACTTGATAGGTGATGGTATATGGAGCTCCCAGCATCGGTACGTGTAGCTTTCCGCATCGCCTCTGATCGCTTCTGATAGGTGTAACTATTGCCGGCAGCTGATAGGCGATGGCTACGTGATCGCGGCTGCTCGCCATCGGTAATTGTAGCTTTCAGCATCCTGCATTCGTCGGGCGATATCGGTTTTGCGGATGCGAGAAAAAACACGCACGAGGGCGCAGAGGCTACGCAGCGACCACCTGGGGTCGCCTCCAGTGAGGAGGTCTTCCCGAGCTGTGGATTGGAGAGGCTTTGCGGCCGGCGCCGCCTCCGCCGCTGCCGACGACGACGATGACACGATGACGACGACGACGACGACGGCGGCGGCGAAGACGGCGACGACGACGACGGCGACGACGGCGGCGGCGGCGCAGCTGTATATTTGGGATGTCTCGAGCGGGAAGGGTGGCCACGCCGCCAGGGTAATGAGCCGCCCTTGGCGCCTCGCCTTGGTGGTGGCGTGGCCTTTCCTGGCGGGGCCTGGGGGTCGCCTCCAGCGAGGAGGCCTAGCGGCCGGCGCCGCCGCCGCCGACGACGACGACGCCGACGACGGCGGCGGCGAAGACGACGACGACGACGGCGACGACGGCGGCGGCGGCGGCGCAGCTGTGTGTTCGAGATGTCTCGAGCGGGAAGGGTGGCCTCGCCGCCAGGATAGCCTTCCTTGGCTCCTCGTCCTGGTGGTGAGGTCGCCTGTCCTGGCGGGGTCCAGGGGTAGTCGCCGTCGTCGTCGTCGTCGCCGTCGCCGCCGTCGTGGTCGTCCTCGTCGCCGTCGTCGTCGTCGTCGCCGCCGCCGTCGTCGTCGTCGTCGTCGTCGCCGTCTTCGTCCTTGTCGTGGTCGTCGCCGTCGCCGCCGTCTTTGGCATCGTCGTCCCCGTCGCCGCCGTCGTCGTCGTCGTCGTCGTCCTGGTCGCCGTTGTCGTCGTCGTCGTCGCCGTCGTCGTCGTCGTCGTCCTCCTCCTCCTCGTGGCCGTCGTGGTCGTCGTCGTCGTCGTCGTTGTCCTCGTCGTCGTCGTCGTCGCTGCCGTTGCCGCCCTTCTTGTTGTCGTCGCCGCCGTCGTCGTCTATCTCGCCCTCGTCCTCGTGTTCGTCGTCGTCGCCATCACTGTCGCCGCCGTCGTCGCCGTCCTCGCCCTCGTCGGCGCCGTCGCCGCCATCGGCGTCGCCGTCGTCGTCGTCGTTGTCGCCGTCGAAGCCACCTCTGCCGCTGCCGCCGCCGTCGCTTTCGTCGCGCTCGCGGCGTTCGCGGCGTTGACACATGCGGAGCGCATGAGCGACAGGGTAGCGCGATGGCGGCCAGCACAGGACATGAATGAGACATGAATGAGACATGAATGGGCGCTCCCACACTCAATCCGCGGCCCCCACGACTGACATTGAACCCGACCGCTTCGGATTTCAACGGACTCCTCCGACGGTCAGTCGCCGCCGCCGGGAAGAATGCGTTTATCGTCGCAAGTCGCAGGGTGAGGGGCAGGGGTGAAACAGAGTGGACCTTGCCTACCGCCCAACACAAACCGCTGGCAACGCGACCCCTCGGAGCGCCCAGCCGCCTCGGATTCCAACCGACTCTGCGATGGTCGTTCATCTACGCAGGGGGGGCCATGCCGACCGCCCAGCGCAACCCCCGGGCAACGCGACCCCTGGGAACGCCCGGACGCCTCGGATTCCAACAGCTTCTCAGCGGCCAGGCGCCCCCACCGGGAAGAGTGCGAAGATTATTCGAAACGCAGGGTGAGGGGCAGGGGGGTGACATAGAGAACCTTGCTGACCGTCCAACGCAACCCCCTGGCAACGCGACCCCTGGGAACGCCCAGTCGCCTCGGATTCCAAGGGGCCCTGCGACGGTTTGTCACCTGCGCCGGGAAGAGTGCCCGCGAGAGAAGGTTCAGGAAGAAGACGGAGAGGACCTTGCCGACCGCCCAACGAAACCCTCTGGCGACGCGACCCTTGGGAACACCCAGCCCCTTCGGATTTCAACGGGCTCTGCGGCGGCCAGACGCCTCCTCCGGGAAGAGCGCGAAGATAATGGCGAGTCGCAGGAGGAAGAGGGGCCCACCGCTGGGGAGGGGCCCGCCGAGAAGACCGTCGAGCAACCTTCCCCTGGCGAGCGGGGCAACGAAGCCATCCTACAGCTGGTTTCGAGGAGCCCCTTCGCCCCTTTTCGCCCCCCCTCCCCCCCAGCGATTCGACGCGGGCGGGCGCCTCTACAAGAGCCACGGGGCAACCCCTGCATCCCTGCAAAGCGCGCCAGACCCCCCCCCCGCTCGGGCGGGGACGTGAGCTCGATTGCCGAGACGGGCCGGCAGCCCAACCGGGTGGCGTCCTTGACGCGTCTGACGGGAAGTTGGTGGACGCCCAGGCTGTTCGCCGATCGCCAGCATCCAGGACAACGGAACTCCCACGCTGGAAGGCCGCTCTATAGAGCCCAGGCCCACGACTCCCAGTTGGATACCCACGGAGTGACACCAAACGAGACGATCAGGTACCTTCAGGTCACCCTGGGCGCGTCGTTCACCGCCGTCTGGCACGCCTTTGCCGTGCAACGCGCTGCCCCTGGCACCGCGCGCGCTTTCGACCCGCGTCGGCGCGACCAGCGAACCTGCGTCGCCTTCCTGACTTCACTTCGCAGCCACAGCTGCGATGTCCGGGCCATGGGGGATTCATTGGGCCTGGGCATCGACCGTGCGCAGGCGCGTGGGCAACGCCTGGGACATCACGTCGGCGCGAACAGGGGGCGCCAGGCACCCCCGCGAGGTGGTCGGGGTTCCGTGGGCGCCGACGTTGGCTGCGCGCGGTAGGGCGGGAGTGCTCCGGGCACGGCTGGGAGGAGGGGCCGAGCAGAGCAACCGAGAGCCCATGGACCGAAATTCGGTTCGACAGCAGCACCGATTGTGGGGCACCACCCAGTTTCGCTGAGATGCGGTTTTGATAACACACCGGGCATATGGACTGGCAGCCCACCGTGATTGCCCATGTCGGCATCAACTGCTCGAGCATGAATCCCCCCCCCCCCTCCACTCACCGCGCGCCTGGCGTGCACTTCCTTCCCCCCCTTCCTGCATCCTAATGTTGCAGCTGTTAGCTGCCGCGCCAGGGTGCCTTCCGTGCCCGGCGTGCGCTCCCCCTCCTCTCCTCCTGCTTCCTTGCGCCTGTGTGCCTGGCGTTTTTCGCGCGCCCCTTCCTCCCCTCCTGCATCCTAATGTTGCAGCGGTTAGCTGCCGCGCCGGGGCGCCTACCGCGCCTGGCGCGCACTTCCTTGCGCGTCATCTTGCCGAGGACATCCGTCGTCGAAGAAATCCCATATTTCTCTTGGATCAGTGTTCACTCGTGTTGCTTAACGTCGGTTAGGTCCTCGCCCTCGCCCTCGCCCCACCGCCGCCGCCGCCGGCCGCCGCGTCGGTCAGTTGCTGCCGACGGTTAGGTTTGCCGCCGCCGCCGCTACACCGCGCCCCTGCCGTCGCCCGCGGCCAGTCGCTCAGCCCGCAGGCTAGCGAGGGCGCCGATGGCGCGGGGTGCGCCTCCGCCCTCTGGCCTTGACAGCGACTCCCAAGGGCCCCGTCGGGCTAGCGAGCAGGAGTGCGCGGGGGGGGAAGTGGCGGAGGAGGGGGGGGGGGGGGCGGGAATTCTTCGCGACAACCTCAAGCCTGAGAGGAGAGGGGGCGGGGGGGGGGGGCAGCAGCTGCATTTTTTTGCAAGTTTTGCTCCCGCCCCAGACCCTGGCGCCCAAAGGCCCCCAAGGGCCCTCGAAGGCCCGCGGAGGACCGAGAGGCGCCGAACGCGTCAAGAAACACGCCGAGAACGCTCGCGAATATTGAAAGCGACAAACACCCTTGATCCTCGATCCCATCGGGGCTGGGGGCGCGAAGGTTACGGCGCGAGCAGCCAGCTGGAGAGTGGGGCGACAGAAACAGCAATGGAAGTCCCAGGGCCACGCGTTTGCGCCCACACGCGCTCGCGCACGCAGGCGCCCTCGCGCGCGCGGGCCCCCAGCGCTAGGACATGTCGCGACGCATGTGGGTCATTGATTCGCATGCGTGCGCGCGCGCCCCCTCTCAAGGCGCGCTTCCTCGCAAGGTTGCGCGTTGTCGCACGCGCGCGCCAACTCTCGTGCGCGCGCGCGTGCTGTTAACGTCTCGGCTCCGCGATCCGCTGGCATTCGCTGAGCGCGGACCTGTCGGTTCTTGGCCACGCGCCCCCCGATGGAGTCTTTATGGAAAGATGCAGCATTGGTTCGCAAGTATGCGGGGGCGTTGTTCCACCGACTGGCCAGCGACAACTTGTCTGCAACCTGCCCGAATACGCAGTCCGACTGCCAAAAATTGAAGGCGACTCTGGAGGCTGATGTTTATGTCGCGAACCGCGGCAGGAAGAGAGACACGCCAGTGGCCTAACCTCGGGGCAGGTGGCCAAGATGCAACGCACGATGCGCAGACGTGATCGTCAATGCGAAGAGTTGGGCAGCAAGCTCGCTGTTGAAAAGGGCGACAGAGTCAGCAACATAAGTCATGCTATGTGGCTCGCGCGGGCGCGCTTGCCGAGGCCGACGTTATCTCTGCGGCCACTTGAAGAATGCAGCAGGGATTTTCCAGTGGAGGAGACAAATGATATACCTCGGGACCGCATATCTCGCGTGCGCGATGGGTTCTTTGAAATTCTCAAAGATTTCAATCGGGAGAGCGCCGCGACGCTGGCTGCGCGCGCGGCGAGCCCATTGAAGGGGGGGGGGGGGGGGCGCGTCAGTCTGATCGTCCGGCACGTGCGCGACGAAGCAGACATGCGCATGCAATCTTACAGCGGAGACGACGTCATCGGATCGTTCTTGAATGCGAACTTTCGCAGGGGCCG
>CAUYUJ010011447.1:1175000-1200000 GCA_963575745.1 Prorocentrum cordatum | reverse complement strand
CAGCATCATCAACATCATCATCAGCATGATCATCCACATCATCATCATCATTAGCATCGTCGTCATCATCCACAGCGGCATCGCCATCATCATCATCATCATCATCATCAGCAGCATCAGCATCACCATCACCATCACCACCACCATCATCATCATCATCATCATCATCATCATCTTCTTCATCTTCTTCTTCATCATCATCATCATCATTGTCATCATCGTCCTCGCTCATCCTCACCGTCCCCTCATCTTCCTCATTCCTCCTCTACCACCACCGTCATCAACAGTGTTCGAACCCAAGGTACTTGCAGGGACGAGCGATTCGGCGCATCCACGCGCACTACCAGAAGATGACAGGAGTGTGCATCCAGCAGACGAGGGCGGAGCTGGAGGCGCCTCTCTCATCCACCGTGCCACGCCCCCCGCCCTTCTCTGATCCCCGCTCGTCCCTCATTTCCCCTCTCTCATCCTTCTACTTCTCCTCCTCATCATCCTTCTCCTCCTCACGCCTATCCCGCACTCCTTTTCATCCGCTTCCTCGTCCTCCTCCTCCTTCTCTTCCTCCTCATCCTTCTCCTCCTCGTCCACCCCCGCCTCCGTCCTCTCTTTCGTCATTCTGACCCATCAGCTCTCAGTTGTTCCTCCTCGGATCCCCCCCTCCTTCCTGACAGGGCCAGCGCAGATAGGCAGATCACGCCCTACGACAGCGAGGATGAGGAGCAAATTACTGAGGACGGCTTCCGCCAGATGTTGGCACAGGTCTGCCAGGGAAGAAGCTGACGAAGCGGACGAAGGAGGACGAATGGCGAAGATGGAGGAGAAGGATCGAGAGAGGGAGGAGGAGGATCGAGGAAGAGGAGGAGGAGGTAACACGGAAGATGAGTCAAACCAACATGTAAGAGGGAAGGCACAGGTGAGACGAGGGGATGAGGGGCAGGTGAGGGAAGAGGAAGAGCAGGAGGAGGAGGAGAAGGAGAAGAATCGAGACTAAGGAGAGATGAGGGGAAACATGCTGAGGAGACGGGGGATGATAATGAAGTAAGGAGGACGATCAGGAAGAGGATGACTTGAGAGAGGCGCACAAGGGCGACGAGCTCGACCACGATAGTCAAGAGATCGAGGAGCAGGCTGCGCCGCGCGGCAAGATCGAGAGCCCCGCGCCGAAGCGCAACATCCCATTCATCAAGTCCCTGCTCGCGAGCAGGGTGACGCCAAGGATCGAGGGAACGAGTGAACCAGAGTTCGAGAGGGAGGAAGGACCAGGAGGAGGACGAGCAGCGGCAGCAGCAAGTGAACGATGATACGACGCCAAGGCAGATGATAATGCTGATGATGATGCTGATGATGCTGATGGTGGTGATGATGATGCTGGTGAGGGTGGTGGGATGATGGTGACGATTATGATGATGACGATTATGATGATGATGATGATGATGATGATGGTGATGATGATGATGACGATGACGATGATGATGATGATGATGATGATGATGATGATGATGCTGATGGTGACGATCAGGCAGAAAGCGATGGGGGCGTCCTCCAGGCGAGGAGGCAAGTTATGAGAAGGAGGACGATGATCGGTACAAGGAATGATGAGGAGGGAGGAGGATGAGGAAGAGGATGATGATGATGAGGATGAGGAGGAGGAGGAGGCAGATAATGAGGACGTAACCAGAGAAGGTAAAGCATTTAACCGATGAGGTGGATGTGGAGGAGCAGGACGGCACGAGGAGGAGGGCGAGGATGACCTCTTAGGAAGTCGCGGATCAAGGAGAAGACGAAGAAGCCGAAGAAGAAGCAGCAGCTGGAGCCGAAAGAGATGGTGGCCATCAAAGACGAGCCGATGCTGCAGCTGCCGACGATCAAGCGCCCAGCAGCAGCAGCAGCAGCAGCAACAGCAGGCAGCGCGCAGATGAAGCGCATGAAGCGCCCAGCAGCAGCGCCGAAGGCTTCCGCGTCCTCTTCGCCCTCCTCGTCCCTTTTCTCCTCCTCGATCACTCACTTCCCCACGCCTAGGCAATACTCAATCCCGCATCCATGTGTGCAGCTCCGTCCCTCTGTACTGGTTCCTATGCATGCTCGCACGCGCACCTACACGCATGCACACATACACACATACACACATACATACATACGTACATACGTACATAAATACATACATACATACACACATACACACATACATACATACATACGTACGTACATACATTCATACATACACACATACATACATACATGTCTACATATATACACGTATATGCATACATACATACAGGCATACATACATCCATACACACATACATATACACACATACAAACATACATACATGCCTACATACCTACATACCTGCGTATATGTATGCAGACATGCATACATACATACGTGCTTACACACATACATACATGCATACACACACGCACATACGCACACACATACATATATCTAGATATATGTGTGTATATATATATATGTGTCACAACCATATATATATATATATGTATGTATGCATCCATTTATACATACGTACACGCATACCTACATGTAGACATACAGTCATGCACACCTAACACATACATGTATGCATGCTTACGCAACCGACTATGCACATATGTATACATGCATGCACAGAGTCATGCATCCATACACACATGATGCATGCATACATGCACACGCCCACACACATGCATACATACATGCACACACGCTCAAGTATGTATGCATACATGCACACATACATACATATAGTCATGTATACAAACATGCATGCTTACATGAAAACAGCAATTCATGCATACATGTATCGATCCATCCACGTATGCAGACATGCCTGCCGATACATCTATATATATATACATATAGTCACAACCATACGCCGTGCACACCTACAGGCATGCATCTATACCATGTGTATGTGTGCAGACTGCATGCAGACGTGCATGCAGGCATACACATCCATGCATGCATACATGTGTATAGATCTGCCATGCACGCATGTACATATCATCGATTTCCGCATGTAGGCAGAGCTGGTGCAGCCAGTCGACGCGGAGGGCGCCGAGGTCCAGGAGATCGAGGAGGGCGCCGTCCAGGAGATCGAGGAGGGCGCCGAGGTCCAGGAGATCGATGAGGGCGCCGAGGTCCAGGAGATCGAGGAGCAGGGCGCCGAGGTCCAGGAGATCGATGAGCAGGGCGCCGAGGTCCAGGAGAGCGGGGACGAGGTCCAGGAGATCGATGAGCAGGGCGCCGAGGTCGACCAGGAGATCGAGGAGCAGGGCGCCGAGGTCGACCAGGAGATCGAGGAGCAGGGCGCCGAGGTCCAGGAGATCGATGGACAGGGCGCCGAGGTCGACCAGGGGATCGAGGAGCAGAGCGCCGAGCTGCCAGACGGTACCAGGGCTCGAAGGAGCGCGGAATGGGGGGGGGCGGTCGAGGACCACTTCGTTTTGAAAAGTCGGTCTTGCATGCCGTGACTCAAGATCCTCCTCCCCCCATCCTCCTCCTCCTCTTCCTCCTCCTCCCCCTCCTCCCCCTCCTCCTCCTCCCCTCCTCCTTCTCCTCCTCCTTCTCCTCCTCCTTATCATCAGCGTCCTCAGCTTCGTCAGCATCACCATCACCGTTAGCATCATCGTCATCAACATCATCACCATCACCATCATCACCATCCTGTCCTTGCTCACCACAAGTCAAAGAGGCTCCCAAGGCCCACGGGGGGGGCAGGAGGGACAGGGAGGAACGGTCAGCCAGCGCAGGCATGGTGACGATCCAGGTCGGCGGCGAGTTCTATAACATCAAGATGAAGAGGACCCCCCTGCTCCTTCTCCTCTTCCCCCTCCTCCTCCTCCTCCTCCTCCTCCTCGTCGCCACCTCCTCCTCCTCCTCCTCCTCATCCTGAACTCCTCCTCCTCTTCCTCCTCTTCCTCCTCCTCCTCCTCCCCTTCCCCCTCCTCATTGTCGTTCTCCTCATTGTACTTCCCCACCCTCGAGGTCCACGCACTTGTCCTCGATGACAGGGGTAGTGGATCTCCAGGGTGGTGATAAGGCAGTGGGGATCTGCCCTACCTTCACTACCATGCCCGCGCTTCTGCGGGCTTGGGGATGAAGGAATGCAGAATTCGAAGAGGAGGGGTGCTGAGAAGATCAGCACTATCGTGTTCAGGGCGACCACAGTGACGAATGGCTGGCCGCAATTCATCCAGCGCGCCGACAAGACGTGGGGCGAGAGCGACAATGCCAAGGAGCTGAGCGAGACGTGCATGAAGGACACCAGGGGAAGGAGGACGAGGAGGGGAGCTGATCGAGCGGCTGCAGGATGGTGGGGAGGGGGGAGGAAGGAAGAGGGAGGATGGCGATCAAGAGGTCGACGCAGAGGCGAGCTCGAGGGGGATGACTATTTCAGACCGTCCTCCCTCTTCTGGGCTCGTGGCTACACGGGCCCTTGTTTCCTCCCACTCCTGCAGCCTTTCAGTCCTCCCATGACCCACCGTCCTCATCCCTCGTATAGTTCCAACTCCCACCTCCCATCGTCAATGCCACCCCCCCCCTCCGCCTCCTCCCCGCATGGCCCCGAAGTACGTCATGCAGAAGATCATCGAGAAGCCGACCGTCACCAAGGCTGTCGTGAGCTCGTACAGGAACAGCGTTGTGAACGAGCTGCGCTCCTCCAGTGGATCCCAGGTGAGATCCCGGGCCTAAGAGGACGAAGGAGGAGACGCATAAGGAGGAGAGAGGAGGAGGAAGAGAAGTATAAGGAGGAGAGAGGAGGAAAAGAAATATAAGGAGGAGAGAGGAATGCCAGCAGGAGGAGAGAGGAGGAAGACAAGCATAAGATAGCGCGGGATGGGGCTGGGAAGGACGAGCTCGGAGGAGGGTGGAGGGGAAGAAGCACATAAGGATGATCGGGAGCACTGAACTTCAAAATCTACACGTTCGAAGCATCTCCCTGTGGTGCCAGGGTCACGTGGGCAAATCTGTGCCCACGCGACCCTGACATCACAAAGCAGCGAATGGTCTACATCGATCCGCATCCTTCTGCTCTCATCTGCTGCTGGTGCTCCAGCCTTCCTTGCGCCTGCAACCCTTATCTTCCTGAGGCCCCAGCTGACGGAGTTTCGGTGCACATCTGCCATGTGTATCATCATGATTCCTTCCCAGAGGTGACGACACATCGAGAAGATGACCTGCTACGTGTGGGCCGTGGCATGGCCCAGGCCAGCATCGGGCCATACTTATCCCCTCGATCCCCAGTCCTGTGATGTATATATATATATATGCACATACATACACGATTAGTTTCCTCACTCCTCTTCGAGCGCCTTCTCCACGACGTGCGCCTCCCACTCCTCGTGTTTACCTCCTCGCTCGTCCCTCCCCTCCGCCCTCCATCGATATAAACTCCTACGCCTTTCTGCAAGAGTTCTCCTCCTCCTGCTAGATCCATCCCTGCTTCCTACTCTCACACATTCATCCTCTACACCTCTTCCTTCCCATACCCTCACTTCTACCTCAATCGTGCCCTGACCAGGCGACGTATACTACTGGTGGTGTACTGGTGGAGCTGAGCGTCCCCGCGGCTCCGTATAGCCCCCTTCATTTTTGGAGGGTGAGAGGAGCTAGAGAGAGAGAGGGGGAGAGAGAGAGAGAGAGAGAGAGAGAGAGAGAGAGAGAGAGAGAGAGAGCGAGAGAGCGAGAGTCTCAAGAGACCGCATGCGCATTATTTTGCACGCGCGCTGACGGACCAGCTCGAGCGCCGGCAAGATCAAGCGCAGGCCGCGAGGCACAATAGTTGCCCGCCCTCCCCTCGAGTCCAGGAGATTCCAGCGAGAACGCTCGTTCGATAGAACGATGTCCAACGCCCCCTCCCCCATGCCACAGCCCTCCTACCAGCCTCCCTCCCTCGAACTTCCCTTCCCCCTCACGTCGACGCTGTCCCCCTCGCTGTCCCTCGAGTTGCGCTCTCCCGAGAGGCCCCTCTGCAGGATGATTTCAGAATGCATGTGCCATGGGGGCCAAACGGTTCGTGCAAACGGGCACCCGCCTAGGACCCCCAAGGATGGTTCAGGAGTCGAGTCTCTGAGGATGCTTCAATCCTGCCTCGCATACGCAGCGAGATCCTCGAGTGATGTATGTTTGTCTGTATGTCTGTATGTCTGGGTGTCTGTATGTATGTATGTATGTATGTGTGTATGTATGTAATTGTGTTCAGGATGATTCAGGGGTCGATCGAACGGACAAGGAGGTGGTGCATAGGACCACTCGGACGATTGCGGCCTGAACGTTGCGATCGGTGCATGGTCTTGCCTTGCGCGCAGTTCTGGGATCGAACACGGTGGGATTCCAGCCGCGCTCGAGCCGGGGAGCACTCCGACTGGTGACATGGGGCTGGGGATTTGCTTGTTTGCATCGTCATGTGTGCGCTGCGTTCGGAAGTGGACTGATGTGGCAGTGCATGATGAGCAGGTTGCGTAAGCCATACAGGCCACCACTACTGTGCAAGCACCAACCACCCGACACCACCCACCCAACTCGTCCACCGAACCGTCGACCCAGCCCAACCACCACTACCACCACTACCACAACCCGAGTACAGAACAACCACCACTGCCGAACAACCGAACTCACATAATCCACGAGCTCACACCCCACACCCACCTCGAACGCACATGAAACTGACGCATGCGATGTCCAACATGTGATCGACAACCCCACAACCCAACCAATGTATTGCATAAACGAACTAACAACCCAGCACACCACCCCTGGCAACAAACCCAACGATCTGAAATGATTGCATGTACAGCGCGCGCCCGTGTTTTTAATATGTTTCTTCTGCGTACTGACGCTAGAGTATGTGGCTTCAGTGCGTTGCTGCCCGAGGGCGAAGAGAATAACATCAGATCTGAACACAAACGCACACACACACACACCACCACCACCACCACACCACCACCACCACCACCACCACTACCACCACCACCACCACCACCACCACCACCACCACCACCACATGATGCACGGACGCGTGCCCGCACGCGCGCGCTCCCCCCCCCCTGCCCCCCGCCGCCAGGTGCACATGATTGTGCTGGGCTCCGGAGAGGACCGCTGCATACATGCATCGATCGACCTGCGGATTTCCAGCCGCGCTGATCGACCACTGCGTTCGGAAGTGGACACTTTGGGGTGTGAGGTGTTGCGTTATGGTTGGGGCACGGGGATTATAGTCGGGCTCAAGCGCTCGCGCGGCTCGATCGCTGAGGATTTCCCAGCCGCGCTCGATTGCGCTGCGTTTGGAAGCGGTCTGGAGGTTCGGTGGCGGCGGGGTGATCATCGGGCGGGCGTATACGGGGCGATCGGCGGGGGCGCGTTGGTCGTGGGGGGGGCGTCGGGGGTTCGGTGGCGGCGGATTAGCGGGCTTTCGGCAAAGGTGCGTTGGCGGGGGTGCGTCGACAGTTGGGAGACGCGGGTGCGTTGCGGGTTTCGGGCGGGCGGTGGTGGTTTCATGTTTTTTTCATGTTTTTTCATGTTTTTTTCATGTTTTTTCATTGTCATGTTTTTTCATGTGTTCTCATGTTTGTTCATGTTGTTTCATGTTTTTTCATGTTTTTTCAGCGTCATGTTTTTTCATGTTGTTTCATGTTTTTTCATGTTTTCATGTTTTTCATGTTTCTTTCATGTTTTTTCATGTTTTTTCCCGCGTCATGTTTTTTCATGTTTTTTCATGTTTTCATGTTTTTTTCATGTTTCTTCCATGTTTTTTTTCATGTTTTTCATGTTCATGTTTTTCATGTTTCTTAAGTTTCTTAATGTTTTCATGTTTTTTTCATGTTTCTTTCATGTTTTTTCATGTTTTTTCCCGCGTCGTGTTTTTTCATGTGTTTTCATTTTTTTTTTTATGTGTTTCATGTTTTTTTCATGTTTCTTTCATGTTTTTCATGGTTTTTCATGTTCACGTTTTTTCATGTTTTTTCATGTTTTTTCATGTTTTCATGTTGCGTCATGTTTCTTTCATGTTTTTTCATGTTTTGTCCCGCGTCATGTTTTTTTTCATGTTTTTTTCATGTTTTTTCATGTGTTTCATGTTTTTTCATGTTTCTTTTATGTTTTTCATGTTTTCCATGTTCATGTGTTTTCATGATTTTTCATGGGTTTTCATGTGTTTCATGTTTTTCATGTTTCTTTCATGTTTTTTCATGTTTTTTTTATGTTCGTGGCTTTTCATGTTTTTTCATGTTTTTTCATGTTTTCATGTTTTTTTCAGGTTTTTTTCATGTTTTTTTCATGTTTTTTCATTTCCTGTGCTTTCATGTGTTTTCATGTGCCCCATCACCTCCCCGCCCCCGCGCGGCCGCCCTGGCCGCCCCCCAGATCGTCCAAGGACCCCGCACACACCGCCCCCAGCCCCCACGATTGCACCCATCAAACCCAACTGCAGCAGCCTCGCAACCTACGCGACACACCAACCACCACCACCGCCAACACCTACAAGCACCATCACCACGTCGCCACCACCACCACCACCACAACCACCACCCACCCACCACCACCACCGCCACCACGACCCACCACCACCACGCGCACGTACGGTGGTACCATATATGTATGCACTGCCGCTTCGAACCAGCGCGGCCCGCGCATTTGGGCAACAGGTGAGGCGCCGCGCTGGCGCCATGCCCCCGAAGCGCAAGAATGCTGACCAGAAGGCCTCCTGTCCAGAACTGCCCCGCTCGAGTCCGGAGGGGTCCTCGATCACCGCGCGTCGACTTCGGTACGCGTGCAACTCGGGTTGCGCTCGCACCGAAGTCGACGCCCGATCGGGCGACGAAATCTATACATATACTGGTACCCTGGTCAGGCCCATTCTGGACCCAGGATATATGCATATCTATGCACAGCTGCATATATATGCGTGTGTATATATACACATATACATGGCACGCCATGTCCAGGGAACAGTGGATATGCATAGATTTCGTCTCCCTGAGCTCGGGGGCTAGAGGACCCAGGAGGCGATGGGGATGCTTGCGCCGCGCCCTATCGGAGGCGAAGGCGGCGGCTGCAGCGGCGCCGAACAAGGAGAAGCTGAAGCGGGCCAGGGAGGCGAACACGGAGCACGAAAACGCGCTGCAGCGTTTACGGCGCCCTGTGCTTTAATGACTTATGAGCAGGTGGGAATGAGGAATAGGTGGGAACACGTGGGAAGGAAAGGAGCAGGTGGGAATGAAGGGAACATGTGGCGGGAAGGAGGAATGTTGTACTTGTTCTGAGCAGGTGGGAAGGAGGGATGAGGTAACGGAGCGAATGAGGAGGCGAGGAAAGGATGACAAACCAGGTTGAAAAAAAGGAGAGGATGAATTGATGAATGATGAGGACATGAGGATCGAAGGAGGAGTGATGGACATTCGAGGCACGAGGACCGAGGGGAAGAATGGAGGGATGAGGATGAGGAAAGAAATGAGGGGATGAGGATCGAAGAGAAGAATGGGGGGATGAGGATCGAAGGAGGGATGAGGAACGAGGGGAGGAAGGAGGATATCATCACCCCAGGTACCACGCAAAGAAGACCAAGAAGGAGCTGCACGATGAGTTCAAGAAACTCAGCCAGGACAGAAAGGACCACTGGCTGCGGCGCTGGCAGGAGACAGGCTCGACGAGAGGGCTCTGAGGAAGGAGGGTATGAGGAGGAAGGGGCAACATTACATGGCAGGTTTTAATGCTATGCATAAATTCATGCATGAGCTCATCGTTGGTTTTAGTACTAAACCCTGCGTTTTTTATACATGATCCGCACGCAGAGCATGCATTAAAAAACTGCACTGTACCAAATGATCGGACCCGAGAAGGAGCTACCTGGCGGAGAAGGATGAGGAATATGAATATGAACATGGTGCGGAGGAGGGTGAGGGGAAGAAGATAAAGACGTCGATGATGAGGATGAGTGGTCGAAAAAAAAAACGATGAGGATAAATAAGCATGAGGAAGAAGATGAGGAGGAAGAAGGATGACGATAGTGAACATATAGCATGAGCGATAGGCAACTTCGACTTCGTGCAAGTCGAGAAGCAGGAGTACGAGGAGAGGCTCAGGAGCAGCGGCCACGAGGACAAATGGTACACGAAAGACGAGCTGCTGGTGAGTTTCGGTTACAACGCAGCCTTGCCCGACTGCCCCATGTCTGTGAGGAATCGTTGTTTTTCTTGTTTGCTTGAAGGGGACGCCGAAGGATGGAGTGATGATGGAAGAGGGGTGCGAGGCTAGAATGGTCCTAAGAGGGAAGATGACATCGGTGAGGAAAGGTGGGAATATGAGGATCGATTGAAGGACCTACGAGTGAGATCGATGGATTGCCGATGGGAGGATTTGATGAGAGGAGGAAGGAGGGGGTGAGGAGGCGAGATCGATTGGATGATCGATGAGGGGATCCACGAGAAGATCGACTGATGATCAATGGGAGGATGGGGGACTCGCCTACAGACAATACGCTGAAAAAAGGAACAGTTTGGGTTCGGAGGGTACTCGATGTTCCTCAGGTCCTTCCATGTCTGCTCCATGATACCCTCGCAAGCGTTGTTAGTCCTAGGGGTCTCGTTCCTTATCCATCGTTCCTTAATTCAGCAGCCCGAGTGCAGGGAGTAAACATCGAGCCTATACAGGGCCGTGGCGCGCGCCGAAGCTATCATCGCTACCTGCAGGGCGTGCCGTGGACACGTGAAGGTGGGCAGGATGAGGATAAGGATGATGGGGGAACAGAGAAGCTAGATGAGGAGGGAGAGGAGGGGGGGGAGGAGGAGGAGGAGGAGGGGGAGGGGGGGAGGAGGAGGAGGAGGAGGAGAAGGAGGAGGAGGAGGAGGAGGAGGAGGAGGAGGAGGAAGAGGAGGAGGAGGAAGAGACCGAGAGAAGATGAGGATTCTAACAAATACGTGTATCCAGGCTGAGGGTGATTTGACCTAAACAAGATTTATGTGTTTCGTAGTTGTGCCCTCGATTTGCCAGGCCCTGGAATTGTCAAAAAAAACCACTCAGATGAAAATCCAGCCCTGGATAAGGACGAGGATGAGCAGGAGAAGGGGCAGCCCAGGTGGACAGGCAGCACGGTGAGGAGGTCTTCAAGCGAGTTGAAGACTACGAGCGGGTCTCCACCAACCACGGCCAGAGGCTGCAGACCAGCTTGACCAGCGACCAGCAGCCGGTGGAGCCCGTCAGGCGCGACCTTGCTGGTCGCTGCTCGCAGGCCAGACGGGAGGGAGGGATCGAAATGGATTAGCTTCGAAGTGGAGGACGGAGGACGAGAACCTCGAATAACAATATTCCCGTGACTTGCGTGCATCTGTCCTGTTCGAGGTCCTCGTCCTCCAACCTCCTCTCCGAGCTCATCCATCCCCGATTCCTCGCTTCTGGCGGAGGCCCTGGACAGCGGTTCGGACGATGACGACTCCTACAGCAGCTACACTGATGATGAGGGCGCTGAGGGAAAACATAGATGATACAAATATGATGTCATAATGTTCAGATGGGTAGGCTGTCAAGGAGGCGGGGGTAGGAGGAGGTAGGATACATGGATCAGGACGCTACGGATTTTCCAGGGTGCCAGGAAGGGGACGAGATGAGCAAGAGGAAGGAGGATACTGAGGAGGAGGAGGAGGAGGAGTTGTGACATAAGGAGGGGGGTACGAGAAGGAGGAGCGTGATACGAGATGTGGAGGATGATGCGATGAGGGTGGGAATACCTCGAGGAGAATATGATAATCAACCCTCCATCCCCATGATTAGGGAGATGGAGAAGTCTTGAGTATCCTATTCCCCAAGCCCAGGACGAGCCTGGAGCAGCAGCGACGCCCTCGACAGCAGGATCCATCCAGATCGGCACCAGCGTGGCCACGAACCTGGGAGCTGCTACCCACCTCCACGCGCTGCTGTCTGGCTGGAAGGTGGGAGGAGGAGGTGTTGATGATGATGGTGCTGCTGTGGCTGATGGTGAAGCTGATGGTGGTGAGTGGTGAGATGATGCTGATGATGCTGATGATGGCAAGGTTCATGGTGATGGTGACGATGACTAGCATTATGATTGTGAGTCGCATTACTACTCCACTTGAGTTTATGATGATAATGTTGTTGAGTATGCTGATTATGATGATGATGATGATGACGATGCTACTGATGATGCTGGTGTTGATGATGATGATGATGTTGATGATGATGATGATGCTGATGATGACGATGATGATGATGATGATCAAGACGATGATGATGTCAATGATGTTGTTGATGCTGCTGCTGATGATGATGATGCAGACGGCCGACCACGGGTCCCGTTCCAGCCAACTGGAGGGACGCTTGGCCATCTGACGAGGAACGCTGCAGCTGCAGTCGAGGTAGCGGAGGACTAGGAGTGGGAATGATCATGAATGAGGAGGCGAATGCACGAACGAGGTTGGGAAGGACGACTGGAGCAGGCGAGAGGAGAGAGGAGAACTCGATGAGCAACAGCAGGATGAAAAATGAGGGGGGAGGATGGCGAGGAGGAGCACGAGGACGAGGATTGGAGGAAAGAGGACGAGAAGATGAGGACGAACTCGACTAATATCGAGGGCGGAGGTGTCCGAGATGCCCTGGTTGCAGCCGTGGCACGTGCAGCTCGAGGAGAATGTCGCCGCGCTGGAGTTTGCGAAGGATGCGTTGGTCTACCATGTGCAGAACAGGTCGGTCGCATCAATCCTCCTCCTCCTCGTCTTCCTCCTCCCTCTCCGCCTCCCCCCCTCCACCTCGTCCTCTTCCTCGTCACAACTTCTCCCAACACAATCCCCTCATCGCCTGGTCCCCGAGGCCCAAGTGATGACGGATTGGTCTCGCATCGCTCTCTTTCCAGGTCGTCCGAGGCCGACATGAACTACAACGGGTGCGTCGCTGCCATCACAAAGGCCATCAGCGGGTGAAGAGGGAGAATGATGAGGAGGGAGTGGAGGAGGAAGAGGAGGAGGAGGAGGAACAGGAAGAGGATGAAGCAACGGAAGACGCAATATTGACAGATCCTCCCACTCGTGATCGCCTATCCCGTTGATCCCTCCATGGGTGCAACGGTCGAGGGGATCGTGAGAGGGAGCGGGGGCTCCAGGCGAACAGCTTCTACCAGATGATCCTCCCTGTCCAGCAGTCCGTCGCCGCGGCCAACGCGCAGATCGCACCGCCGTGATCCGCCCTCCCGACCCGAGCACAAATTCGAGAGGAGGGAGGATCCGGTATCACCGTAAAGGAAGAGAGAATGATGAAACAATCGGCGGGGGGGTGACGGAAGGAGGGGTGACGGAAGGAGCTCCAGATGAGGGTGATATCTTCGAGGGCAGTGATCGAGTGATCAGACCTCCTCTCGATAGTAAGGGAGCCCTCGAGGGTCTCGTCGGCCATGTTTCTCGGCCATTCTGAAGGGTGGGCGCCTAAACATTTCAACGCCCCTTGTCCCAGTCAGAGACGGGCCCGCGGATGGGGGGTACCCCCCCATATGCGCGGGCCCGTCTCTGACCCTGGAACCTTTTCTTCGTTTGGGGGCCCGAGGCCATGCCCAGAGCCCGAGGCCGTCTCTGACCCTGGTGCCCTTCCTCGTTCGGCCGAGGCCATGCGAAGGCCGACGTTTCGGACCGATCGGTCCTAGTTTGCTGGCGCGCGACGCGCGCGACGTTACAGCTCGAGCAAGGCGAGGAGGGGCTCGCCGCGCATCGCTCGAAATAAGCGACGCGTTCTCGAGAATTGCACGTCTCCTCCTCATACCCTTCTTCAGTCGTCTTCCTCCGCCACATTACCCCCCTCTTCTTCTTCATCCTCCTCCTCCTCCTCCTCGTCCTCCTCCTCCTCCTCCTCCTCATCATCATCATCATCATCATCATCATCATCATCCTCATCATCATCATCATCATCATCATCAGCATCATCATCATCATCATCATCACCATCATCATCATTCTCCTCCTTCCAAGTTTAGTGTACCTCCACGCGTAGTGTTTACACGCCCTGTTTGCAAGTACCCTCCCAGCTTGATTGTCTGAGGAGGGCGTGGCGCTCAGCTGGTGGAGCATCATCTCGCCCGCCCGATCCCCATCCAACCATTCCCGCCCGACGCCCTGACGCTCCTTCCTTCACCTCCCGTACTGGTGCAGGCATCCTTGCAGAATGCTCTGCACTGAGTTCGTTAATGGTGCTACGTGGGTCGTCCCGAATACGCTCGCGTGGGCACTCCAAGTGTTGCTGATCACCCATCCCCAGTTCTACTAACGAGGGGCGAGAAGGGATGCCAGTGGACATACGCACATCATATTATGGAGGCGTGGAGTGGAGGAGCCAATTCTGTTTTTGAGAGGGGTCCCAGGGTCAACAACGTTTGGTGACGCCTCCCTGGGAGCTGGGGGCCTCTATACCTCGCATGGAGGAGGGGGGAGAGACATCATTGAACACCTCGCCACATCCATCATCAAATGCAATCATGCTGCATCTTGAAGATGTGTGCTGTTCCAATGCGTACCTGTGCATCCTTGCTTTTGCTGACCAGGTGGGGACAAGTTCCAGCTAGGGGAGTTCAAGGAACTTGCATCGTCACTGCGCGCATCCTGGGGCCATCGACGCTAGAACTGATAGGATACCATGGTTTCAAACAATAAGTTGTGGCTGTTCACTTGAAGCGTTCGGTTTCAAACAATACGTTGTGGTTGTTCACTTCAAGCGTTCGGTTTCACTGGGTTTGTCCGTAAGCGTTTCGGTTTCAAACGATACGTTGTCGTTGTTCACACATGTCAGCCCGCGCCGCTGCAGCCCTGCTCTCCACCGACGCTGGAGGTGGAGGGGGTCGCGCGGGCGCTGGAGGCAGTGCTGGTCGCGCTCCTGGTGTGGGCGCTGGAGGCAGTGCGCGTCGCGCTCCTGGTGTGGGCGCTGGAGGCAGTGGGGGTGGCGATCCTGGCACTGCAGGCCAGGGCACGTCGGCGGTTGAACCACAGGGCCCTGGTCCGAGGGATGTGGTTTGTATACGAGTGTATGTATGTATGTATGTGTGTATGTATGTCTGTATACACATATATGTATATACGTATACATGATTATGTATATATATATATCTATATATACACATGTATGTATGTACAAATGTATGTACATACATCTATACATACGTGTGCGTATACACATGTAAACCTGTTTGTAGGAAGGGACGGTAAGGTGACCTTCCCCTCGAATGAGGTTTTAAATCCCGTCTAGATCCCGTCTGTCAGGGCCCTGTGTTTGAACCGCCGAAGCAACGGATCTGGCCTCCGAGAGTGCGTGGTGGACAGGTACCGCCGTGGCCTCTGGACGGCCACTGACGTGTGCATTCTAGCACACCACGTCACTCATGCAGGCCAGCCCCGTGGAGTATAGCATCTTCCATCCCCCACCTCCCTCTTTTTATTTTCTCTCTCTCTCTCTCTCTCTCTCTCTCTCTCTCTATCTCTTTATGTTCTCCCTGTCTCCTCCCTCATCGCTGTCCTCCACTCATCCCCCCTCTCCCCTGCACACTTCCTTTTCACCCCTCCCCTTGCATTTGGAAGATGCGAACACCCCAGCGGTTTTGCAGGGGGCACTGGCCTTGAAGACTTAGCCCGCGCTCCGGGTCGTGGGCACTATGCTGAGCACATTAGGCATGCACTGGGTGAGAGACGTGCTGCATCATTTTACACGTGTGCCGTTCCCATGTGGAGCAAACATACGGAATCGAGATACTTGAATAAAGATTTCCCCATCAGCTTACCACACGAGAGGTTTTTCGAGCTGCTGGAGCAACGTCCTGCAGATTTCAACACTGTTGATATTAATGATTTGCCTGGGACGTATGCTTCGCACCCTGTTGTTTTAGAAAGAGGACACGCAGACACCGTTCCTCTCACGCTATACTCAGACGGAGTTCCGTTCTCGAAAACAGATTCATTTATTTGCTGGTATTGGAGTTCGGCTGTGGATCCCAACAGAAAACGACATTTGATTTGCACTGTTAAAAAATCTGACCTTTGCCAGTGCTCGTGCAAAGGGTGGTGCACGATGCAAGTAATACAAAAGGTGATCGCCTGGTCATTCTCGGCGCTCGCCGCTGGCACGTTTCCGTCCCTGGACCACAACCAAAAGCCTTTTTCCCAAGAGCTTCGCGAGCTCCACCGCGGCCTCCCCTTCGGGAAATATGGCGCTCTCGTGGAGTATCGCGCAGACTTGTTAGAATATGTTTCTTGTTTCGGTTTTACAAATTGGACGCACGTTCAGCACCCATGTTTTTGTTGCAACGCATCCCGCGCTGATATGTTTAATTTTGCCCGCACGTTGGCCCTCTGCCCTTGGCGCCCCCGCCAGCGTAGCGATTTTAATGATGACCTCGGGGCGTGCGTGACCAAAAGGTACGTGCAAAGTCGTGCCCAGCTGCGCAGGCTTCTAAGGTGCATGGAGCTTTCGCGCAAATATGGTGGTTTTGCGCTGGTAAGGCCGTTTCCAGAACTTCATTTGCCCGTGGGGTGGATCGTCATTTGCGACGAAAACCTACTTGATTGGCACGCCCTCGTGGGCACAGGTGGGTCCATTGGCGTGGATATGCCAGGCTGGCTCACGTTTTTCAACGCTGCAAACACTTCCAACATTAAATTCTGGAGCCCGCTGTTCACCATCAGAGGGTTTAGTGTCGATTGTCTTCACCTCGATTGTATGCACGTTTTCGACCTCGGCATCAGCCAATATGTTGCTGGTGAGGTCATGCTGAAACTAATTGACGCAAATTTTGCGCAATCTGCTGAAGAACGGGGGCCCGCACGCATGCCGAGTTCGCAACCTACCTGCTCCTCTCACTTCTGAGATCCTCTGGTCATTGCTCCTCATCCGACGTACTGCCCTCGATCTCCATTCCCATTATCGTCAAAAGGCGTGCTTGGGGGCCCCCATCACCCACTGTGGAGCGGCGGCGGGTCGATAACATGGTTCATTTGCGCAGGCGCCTCAAGGCGCATTATAGAATGCGCCGTATGCCGCGTGGCAAGCATTCAATAATCAACCGTTTAAAGTACAACCAGCTAAATGCTGGCGGCGTGTGCCCCCGCCTGAAGGCGAAAGCTGCACAAACGCGGAGACTGATGCCTTTCATTCGGATTTTAGCGGATGAGAATTGGCGCTTTCTCGGCGCAGGCCATCGGCACCTTCGCCGCGTAGTTTCGGCGCTCGTGGATATGGAAGTCGTCATGAAACGGTCGCCCCGCATAATGCCGCCAGTTGCTCTCTCACAGCTCCAGAACCACATCGTGACAGCTCTGCGCGAGTGGAAGGCGTGGGGCGGCCACGAAACGTATAAGTTTCACGTGGCCTGGGACCTTGCCAAAAGAGCAAGTACCCAGGGCAACCCCCTTTTTTATTGGACATATGCGGACGAGCAGGAGAACCGAGTCATGGGGACAGCTGCGAAAAGCGCGCACGCGGGACCAACATTCTACGTTACACTGTTGCAAAAGATCTTGCCCGAGGCGCGCTGATCGCAGTGCGCTTCTGGTGGGGAAGATCTTGAGCACGTGTACGCGTGTAATGTTTGCGTCGCGTGCGGGCTCTTCAAATCTGTTCCCTTGGCGCGTCACCTCCTGTTCGTGACAAAAGAAAATTACTGTGCACCGCATGTGCTCAACAAGGAAAGGGGTTTGCAACAACAGCGGGGCTACTTGACTGCCAAACGCACTTATCGAATCACAACGCACACAAACTAATGACGATATGTGCAATACAGAAGCACATCAAACAAACAACAATGCTTATGTGCAAAACGAAACACAACACCAACACACAAAAAACAGTTGAATAAGAGATTGCGCTGCTTGTCAGAAGAGATTGTTTGTTTTGCCGACTCCTCCTCTACCTCGTCCCCTCCAGCACCCCCATTCGATCCACCTCTCCCACCCGCCCCGCCACCTCTTCCACCCCCGCGACCTGGATGGTCGACGGGTTGGCTGCTGCTGGCCACCCTCGAGGGGCGCGCGTGCCATTTGCGACGTGAGCATTGCCCTGGCATGGTATTTCCTGGCGGTGAGAAGACATTGCGCTGTTGTTCGCATTCCTGGGGGCAGGGGAGGGTAAATGTAGCCCACAATGGATGAGCGGAGATTGCGTTGATTTGTTGTTCGTCGGGCGCCGGCTGCGGGGCAGCCAGGTGCTTGAGGCCAGCATGAGCGAATTCTGAGCGCTGCAGATTTTCTACGGATGAGAAAAAAGATGGGAGACGAGATTGCGTTGTTCTTTGTTTTTGCTCTGTCGGTCTGGAGTGCCCGAGCGGCTTCCAGGCGGCCCCTGCGGTGAGGCAGCTGCGCTGCGTGGCCATCGATTTTACTTGTTGCTTCTACGAGTTAGATGAGAAGAGGAGGAGGAGGGAGGAGGAGGGAAGCGGGAATGTGGGAGAGGAGGAGGGAAGCGGGGGACAATAGATGAGAAGACATTGCGTTGTTCGCTGCTCTGGCACCGAAGTGGCTGCAACGCAGGCGCAGGCTGCTGCGCAACGGTGAACGGTTGAAGCCCATCGCCCAATCCGAGTTTAGAAGGGGTGAGGGTGTGTAGCGGAGAAAGGAGTGAAGGACTGTGAGGGGAAATTGGATGAGAATACATTGCGTTGTTTGTTGCTCGTACCCACACATCGGGTGTCTCGAAAAAATCGAGACGACAATATTTCATGATTGTCTGATTTTTGTTGGTGTGGGATTTCACGTGCAGGCCCTCGGGACCGTCAAATAACAATTCGAAAGATCGAGACGCCTGATGTGTGGAGGGCACAGGGGGCCTATGGCCTCCTGGCCCAGGCGGCGCCCATCGCGGGCTCACGGACTCCGTGGAGAGCACTTTATGTACCGTTTCACAACGTTTCACTCGCAACTATTGTGTTGTTGCTGCCCTGGCAGAGATTGCTGGGATCGCCACTACGGTGCGCTTGAACGATTTCATCAACAATTTCCATGCGTGGTCGCTGTTTTGGTCCCCTGGGGGAAAGGGACAGGGGCATAGTATTCAGACGGGGTAATGATAAGAGATTGCGTTGTCGGCTGGCCCCGCCGGAACGGGCGCCTGTTTTTTTCCAGTCAGGCTGCTGCTTTCTCTAGCCAACTTAACGTTCCGAAGAGGAGCAGAGATTGCGTGATTGTTGTTTTGCGTCAGGCGCGCATGCAGCCCACGTGGCTGCATCACCACGCACGCGGTGAGCATATTGGAAACCCAGACATCCGACGTCTCAATTTTTTCGAGACGCGGGCCCCCGACCTCCCGACCACTTCCCTGGGACTAGTTTTTCATCCCGAGTGGTTTTTTGACGGTCCCGACGCCCAGCGAGGGCCCCGAGAGGCCAAAAACTATGTAACACCTCTGTTTGTTTTTTTTCGAGACGCTCAATGTCTGGGAATACTTACAGCGTCGCCACCGCGCGTTATGCATTTCCATCCTTCCTGAGGGTGATATTGGGAAAATCAGGGAGGGAAAAGGGAGGAATTCAAGGCAGAAGGAGGACAAGTAGGGGAGGTGATGAATAGAAATTGCGTTGTTTGTTTTGTTGCGTGCACGGCACCGCATTCGACAATTCCATGTCGAATTTCCCGATGACTACGGAGAAGGATCCGAACATACTTGGCGAATAGAGGTGGACACAGATTGCGTTATTGTGTGTTTTCGGTGGCGGGGAAGACCACCGCCGCCAACCCTTCTGCTCGACTTCCGCTTTGCAGGTGTTTCCCTGGCAACGATTGCAAGGATAATTGGAAAATGGATAGGGAACCGTGTGATAATAATGTAGCACCGTAAATAACAACGCCAACACATACATGAACACAAACACACTGCCATACATTTAACATATACGTACGCATACAGTTGTATTCATGTGTATATATACAAATATGATGTGTGTTCCACCACCCTTATGTTTCACCACCGTGGGCTGTTTCACCGCCCTGCTGATTTGGGGTCGCGTTTCTTCTCAGGCCTCGGGCCCCTGGCGGCGCCGGCTGCAGGCCTTTGACATTTCCGAGAACGGTGCCCCTGCGCGTTCCCGTCCGAGAGCGGTGCCCTACACACTTGCGTGCTACAGTGCAAAACTGAAGAGAAAGAGAGAGAGAGAGAGAGAGAGAGAGAGAGAGAGAGAGAGAGAGAGAGAGAGAGAGAGAGAGAGAGAGAGAGAGAGAGAGAGAGAGAAGAAAGAGCGAGAGAGAGGGAACGAGAGCCAGGAACAATAAGACTCGTCGCTCCTGGCCCATATTTTTCTACATGCGGTCGCCCTTCGGGGCACCGCCCTTCGGGGCGAAGCTTCCATCCCAGGATGAGAAGAGATTGCGTTGTTGTTGCAACGCATATGTCGCGTACGCGCGTGCATTTTTACGATGATCCAGAACTGTTTGCCTTGCTTAAACAATCATCGTCATCCCGCATGTTTACGTATCTGGTGGATTCTCTGTCCGCACTGCCCCCCAGCCCTGACTCGCCAAACTATCCTCTAGGCTTTCGCCTGTGCTCCGGTACCCTTGAGACGCAGAGGCGTTACTACCAACGCCCAACGACGCAGCTCCTAGCTCACAACGCACGCGGTTGCAACAACAGTCTGTTGTTGGACGCTTACATATAATAGAAAAGCTGTCTACATACACACAACATCTTCACAACGAACCAACGACAACATACACGCTATATCACCAGAACTACAATTGTCTCGTTTTTTTTGCAATGTCTTGGTTTTTCTGCTTTGTATTGGTTAAAAACCATGACGTTCTGGGCGGCATTGTTTTTTTTAGGGCTGTCTGATGTCTGGGGAGCCCCCCACCTCGGGCCAGAGAGGCTGGAGTGGTTTACCGAGCTCTCTGCCTTGGGCCGCAAAGACGGACCGTCCATAGCGACGGCCATCGCGCAGTGCTTCGAGGAGGTTCTTGCGTCAGCCGTGCGAGGCGTTGAGCTCCCCGCAGGTTTTGCGAGCGCTTCGCGTCTTAGTTGGCGATGCCGTGAACACCAATGCCAACGCAAGTCGCCGTGTCCTGCCGCGCTGGATTCTTTTACTTCCTGATAGTGGTCAAGTGCGCCTCCCATCGAACGAACTTGATCGTGCGCGTGGCGAACTGCTCCGCCGTCGTCAGTAAGCCTGTGTTCAACGACCGCCTTTGCGCAACGTGCTCTCGCTTGTCCACGTACGTCATACCCTCATGCGCGGAGGAGTTTGCTCGGAACCGTGGGCATCGCATAGCCGCGAAGTTTGATGTCGTCACGTTGGTAGGGCCATGCGTTGAGTTCGAGGTGCATCGCCGCAGGGCCGATGCTTTGCAGGCGCTGTGCGGCAAGGATGTGTTGCCCGACGATATAGTTCATTCCTTCAATCTCGGCTTATCCTGGCTGGCTCACCACGACGCAGCTGGCTTGGGCGATGGCGCGGTGGAAGGCAGAGCTTACCAGCTTCTGTACCGACATCTTTCCAATATTGGAGACCACCCCGTAGTAGCCATATTCGGGTTATTCAGCAGTTGCGCATTCTGCATTCTACGCGTCGCGTTCCTGGGCCTGCACGGCTGGTTATTGAGCCTGTCCATGATCACGCCCCAGAAGCAAAACCAGAAGAGGATTGCTCTTGCAAAAGCGTTCTTCAACGACCCCGAGCGTTTGCAGCGCGTGCGGGAAGCCGCGTTGTGTTCGCAGGTGTCACAACGGGTTCTGGGAACCACAGCAAAAAAGAAGTCGCCGGATGACGTTCCCACGCTAGTTCGTCTTGCGCGCGGTTTTGTGCAGATTGCCGCTGCTGAGCACGTTCCTTCCCTCCTGCCACTTGTGGGCAACGATCCCGATCTCGATGAACCTGACGCAGTTGTGGGCCTTCTGACGACGTTGACGCACGTGCAGGTGCGGTTTAGCAAGTGCGAGGTTCACCCCTCCTTGCTCTGGCAGTGCAGCAAACGATGCAACCCTGTTGCGCGCCCGAACTGCGTGGGGGAATTCCTGCGCCAGCCGGCTGCTTCGCTGGGCGAGGGCTACTCGCGCCGCCTCCAGAAGGAGGCTTTGGCACAGGGCAGCTTAGAAGCGTCCGCGAAGTTTATGTTGTCCGACGCGGTTCAGGGCGAGATCGACGGCTAGCTTCCTGGACACGCCAGCGATTTCCTTAGACGTTGAGCGGAAGAACAACCAGGATAAGCAGCGCGAGACTACAGAGCTTACTTCTCTGGGGCGGGCGTCTCGGAACTTCATCATCCCGAGATGCCGGGTGCAGCGCGGAGCCTTTCTCCCCCGCTTGCTGGATGCCAAGGAGCAAGAGCATAAACGGACATGCATGGGAGCTTGGGCTGTGGCCGCGGAGAAGAACCCCGCCCCGATGAGCAGGCCCAGGGGCCAGCTGAAACAGGAGGCGGAGATTGCGCCAGATGGCCGTGCTCAAATTCCCCATGCAGGCTACGCGGGAACATTGCGCGCTTTGCACTGCGCAAACAAGGACGAGGATGAGTTTCGCAAGGGGGCAGCAAGCGGCCGCGCAGATGCCGCGGAGACGGCGGAGACCCCGTTCACGAACGCCTCTTGGCGCGCGCGGTTCGAAGACTTTTGCGCGCATTGGGCGCGGGTGCTCCGGAGCGCGCCGGCTAAGAGGAAGGAGATTTCCATGCGGCTGACGCCGATTGAGGGCCTCGACCCCGCCCCGTCGCGCGGGGCCAACCCTGCGGCGACAGGAGGCGCTCCCGATCTGGGCGAGGAAGCAGATTTGGAAGGGACCTGGCTTATACATGCTGGTTGTTGGAGATGCAGAGGCGGACGTCGCGGTGGTGTTCGCGCCGCGTTGAACCGATCATGATGGGGCGTCTGTCTTGAAGGCCTCCAGGGGCGCACTTGCATGCTGCAGCGTTCCGCTGTGACGGGCGAGTCCTTGCCGGCGATTGCACTTGCGCGCCGCGCTGTGCCCCAAGTGCACGCTGCGAACGTGGGGTTTTCCATGTGCAAATGGCTTATTTGGAAGCCGACGGCGACGGCGTTGTTCTCCGCGTGGCCAAGTGGCCCCCGTGGGCGACGAGGCTGTGGCAAAGGAACCCGCGGCGGCCCCTGCTGCTGATGGGGGCGCCCCCCATGGCGAAGACGAGGCCTTCGCGCACGGCGACTCAGACGCCGACTCTTGCTGCGCTAGCGTGGCGCCGTCCCTTGAGACGTCCGCAGCTGGTGCGATTGGTGTGTGCGTGTGTGTGCGTGCGTGCGTGCGTGCGTGCGTGCGTGTGTGTGTGTGTGTGTGTGTGTGTGTGTGTGTGTGTGTGTGTGTGTGCGCGCGCGCGTTTGTGTGTGTGTGTGTGTGTGTGCGTGCGTGTGTGTGTGTGTGTGTGTGTGTGTTGTGTGTGTGTGTGTGTGTGTGTTGTGTGTGTGTGTGTGTGTGTGTGTGTGTGTGCGTGCGTGCGTGCGTGCGTGCGTGCGTCGTGCGTGCGTGCGTGCGTGCGTGCGTGCGTGCGCGCGTGCGCGCGTGCGCGCGCGCGGGGTGGGCGGGGCGGGCGGGGGCGGGGGGGGGGGGGGGGGGGCGACTTAGCGCTGCGTGCGCGGATGCTCTGGCGTCTTCAGAAGAATTGATTTTCTGCGAAAAAGGCGCCCAGGCGGGCGCGGCTGGCAGCGGAGACTCAGCGGCCGCGGGGCGACGTCGCAAGATTGGCCGCCACAAGTGGCCAGACTGGCAATTTGAAGGCGGACCGATGCATCCAGGAGTGGGCGCTTCAAACGCTCGCCAAGAAAAGCGCTGCCAGGTCAGCGAACAAACCACGAGCGCTGTCGCGACAGTTGCCTCGCCCTCTCAGGGGGCACTTGCAGGGGCAACGAGTGGGCAAAAGCAAAGGAATCACGGGGCCGCCGTCGGGGCTTCTATCGGGCGGGCGAGCGGGCAACCGCGGGGCAGCCGCTGGGCCGCCGCAGGGCGGCCGCAGGAAGCCAACTCATCGCAAGTCTTTGATATTCATTGCTCTCCATCGGTGCAGCCGCTGCGGGAAGACCGCCCCCCTCCGTCCGAGGCCCCCGACAGCTCGGCCCAGGAGGGGGGGGGGAGGGGGGGGTGTTGGGGGGGGGGGGGGGGGGGGCTCAGACGTCGACCCTCTCGGACCTCCAGAGGGGCGCGTTCGGGCCAGAATTTTTGGGCGGCTCTAGCCTTGGCGACGGGCGCTCCAGGAGGCAAACAACATATACAGCACTCCCAAACACCTGGGACTTCCCAGGGGTCATCACGTAGTATCCGAGCGCGCTCTGCCCAGGATTCCGAAGCGCGCTCAGCCACGGCAGCGCTGACCCCCAAAACCGCCCTGAAACGTCGAAGCCGCATCCACAGGCTCGCATCGATGACCTCGCATTTTCTCTGGTCAGAACATCGCGCCGACGGCGAGTCTCGAAAGTTCGGGGCGGCGGGCTGCGCCCGACTTGCCGCGGCCGCGGAGTGCGCCGAACGAGCTCCTCCTCCTCCTCTCCTGCCCCTCCCCCTTCTCCTCCCCCCCCTCGACCCTGTTCCTCTTCCTCCGTGCTCCACGGCCCGGGGGCCCCCGAGTCCGAAAGGGGCCCCGGGGCGGCCGGGGCGGCCGCGCCGCGCGCGCCCCGCGCGCCCGGCGCGCCCGGCCCCACGCGCTACGCGCGGCGGCCGGGCAGCGGCGGCTGGCGGCCCCGGCGGGGGTCCTACTCCTCCTCCTCCCCCACCTCCTCCTCCTCCTCCTCCTCCTCCTCCTCCTCCGCCTCCTCCTCCTCTTCCTCCTCGCCCCCCCCAGGGGCGGAAAGGTCTCGTTGTCGTTTTCGGGCCTCCGGGGGCCGTCGTCGAGCCCGGGGGCCGCGGAGAAACATGCTGGGGGGCCGTTTTCAAGTTCTGGGGCCGAAAGAAAACCGTTGATGGCGATGTCGGTGTTGATGGCAGCCCTGAGCGTAGTTTGGAGTAGTTTGGAAGTCAGCCAAGAGCTGCCTGGAAGTCAGCCAAGAGCTGCCTCCTCCTCCTCCTCTTCCCCCTCCTCCTCCTCCTCCTCCTCCTCCTCCTCC
>CAUYUJ010011447.1:1165000-1170000 GCA_963575745.1 Prorocentrum cordatum | reverse complement strand
GCCTCAGCCTCAGCCTCAGTCTGCCTCTGCCTCAGCCTCAGCCTGCTTCAGCCTCAGCCTCAGTCTGCCTTCAGCCTGGGCCTCAGCCTCAGCCTGCCTCAGCCTCAGCCTGCATCAGCCTCAGCCTCAGCCTCAGCCTGCCTCAGCATCAGCCTGCTTCAGCCTCAGCCTCAGCCTGCCTCAGCCTCAGCCTCAGTCTGCTTCAGCCTCAGCCTCAGTCTGCCTTCAGCCTCGGCCTCAGCTTCAGCCTGCCTCAGCCTCAGCCTGCATCAGCCTCAGCCTCAGCCTCAGCCTGCCTCAGCATCAGCCTGCCTCAGCCTCAGCCTCAGCCTGCCTCAGCCTCAGCCTCAGCCTGCTTCAGCCTCAGCCTCAGTCTGCCTTCAGCCTCGGCCTCAGCCTCAGCCTGCCTCAGCCTGCCTGCATCAGCCTCAGCCTCAGCCTCAGCCTGCCTCAGCATCAGCCTGCCTCAGCCTCAGCCTCAGCCTGCCTCAGCCTCAGCCTCAGCCTGCTTCAGCCTCAGCCTCAGTCTGCCTTCAGCCTCGGCCTCAGCCTCAGCCTGCCTCAGCCTCAGCCTGCATCAGCCTCAGCCTCAGCCTCAGCCTGCCTCAGCATCAGCCTGCCTCAGCCTCAGCCTCAGCCTGCCTCAGCCTCAGCCTCAGCCTGCTTCAGCCTCAGCCTCAGTCTGCCTTCAGCCTCGGCCTCAGCCTCAGCCTGCCTCAGCCTCAGCCTGCCTCAGCCACAGCCTCAGCCTGCCTCAGCATTTAAAATGTGGCCCGGAAATGGAATTCTGGGAACTCGAAGAACACGAAGTGGCCTACAGTTGGCTCCGGGCATTCAAAATCATGCCCAGGAATGGAGTTCTGGGAACTCGAAGTCCACGAAGTGGCCTACAGTTCGCTCCGGGCATTCAAAATGTGGCCCGGGAATGGAGTTCGGGGAACTCGAAGAGCACGAAGTGGCCTACAGTTGGCTCCGGGCATCCAAAATGTGGCCCGGGAATAAAGTTTTGGGAAGTCGAAGGCCACGAAGTGGCCTACAGGTGGCTCCGGGCATCCAAAATGTGGCCCGGGAATGGAGTTCTGGGAAGTCGAAGAGCACGAAGTGGCCTACAGTTGGCTCCGGGCATTCAAAATGTGGCCCGGGAATGGAGTTCTGGGAGGTCGAAGTGCACGAAGTGTGTGACTGTTTGCTTAAAACAAGCCCGGCCCTGAGCCCGGCCCTCGCTGTCCGGATGCCGCCCAGACTTCCCTGGGGAGTCATCAGATGCTTTCTTTTGACACCACTAGAAACCTTTCAGTCTTCGCTGTTAGGTAATAATCGATGGCGATGTCGGTGTCGACGGTGACCGCCCCCGCGCGCAGCGTCTAGGCTCAGGGGCTCCCGGGTGCGATTCGGGCGACGCCTGCCGCTCACTCAGTGGCGTTTTTACTTGGAGGGGGGCGCGGGCGGCGACGCGGGTGCTATCGATCCCGCCCAGGCGGGGCAGGCGAAGGCCGAGATGGGCACGATCGACCCCGACGCCCGTGCAATGGCGCGCAGGGCTGTGGCCCTGATGAAGAAGGCCGATCCGGCTTTCGCATGCTCGGAGGACGCCTTCGCCACCTGGCGCGCGCTCCGTGCAGTCCCGCCCAAGGGCTCTCGCGTCGCAGCGGCGCTTTTGAAGACCCAGCGAACCTCCGTGCAGCGCGCGGCCGCTGCGGGGAAGAAGTGCCGCATGCAGTGCAAAAGCGCGCGACCGCATCCGGGCGCCTGGGCCTTCGTGTGCTTGGTGAACCCGCGCGACTTCCCAGACTTGCCGTCGGGCGTTGGCCCGGGCTCCGTCTGGGTCGCCCAGTGGAAGTGCGACCCGGAGTGGTTGGGGGGCGACACGCGGTACATCAATTGCGAGGCTGCTGTCGTCCGGACGACGGTTGTGGGCGACCGAGGGGGCTCGGGCCTGCCCCCGGCCTTTTCATGCCGCAGCCCCGCGGCGGACGCGCCGAGCCCCTCCGCGCCCGGTCGTTCCGGCCCAGCCGAGCCCGATGATTCCACCGTGGCCCGCGCTTCCGAGGCGGGCGCGGCGGCTGATTCCGAGGGCGAGGGCGCCGCGGTGACCGCGAAGAAGCTCTGCGAGCACTTGAAGGCTTGCGCGGGCCAGCAGAGGATTGCAAAGGCTCACGTGAACGACGCTGGTTCCGGGCAGTTCTGGGCGGGGCGTTTCACCGCGGACTCGGCGAAGCAGACGCCCCCGCTTGCGCCGCGCGACGTGAGCGCGCAAACGTTCATTTTGAAGACGCTGCGGGGCGCGCCGTGTTACGACGACCTGGCGCCTTTCGCTGACGTGGTCGAGGAGTGGGCGAAGTGGCAGGGGGGCGAGGGGCCCGAGGCTAGCACGCTGCCCCTCGGCCGCGCCATCTTCGAGTTGCGCGAGACGCCCGTGGAGGCCCAGATCGAGCTCGGGGCCCCATTGGCCTTCAAGGAGCAGCGGAAGTTCCTCTCCAGCCCGATCGTGCGCGACTTCCAGCGCAAGCAGCTCGCCAGGCATATCGAGGTCCTGAGGGGCAGGTGCAGGTGCGCCAGCGGCGTGGGCCCCGCCGCGGCCCCGCGAGCGCGCCGGCGAACTCTTCGAGATCGCGGGCCGCATCGGGGCGAGGAGCCAGTTGCAGGAGGTCTCTCTGGCGCGCGCCGCGGGCGGGAACATGCCAGGGGAAAAGAATGTGAAGTGCTTGTTCGCAGAGCCCGAGCGCTGTGGCATGCTGCGCCCCCGGTGGCCCAAAAGCGAGTTCTTCGACCACATGCGCGAGGTGTTGAGCGCCAAGAACGCCGTCGAATACATGCAGCTCGACGGCTTCATGCGCTTCGCACCTCGCGCTTTCGAGAACGAGGAGCTGCTGGGGCCTGTGGCGAGACCGACCACGCGGGCAGTGTTGATGGCCATGAAGCACTTGTCTGCTCGCGCCAGCACGGCTGCAGGCTCAGATGACCGGACTGGTCTGGTTGCCAAGGCGGTGGGGCGCGCGTTGTGCGCAGGGCGGCTGCGCCTCCAGGGCAATGCCGACTGGCGATCCCAGGCCCCGTGAACGGCTCGACCGAGGAGCTTGAAGAGCGGGCTGACATGTGGGAGTGCACCGGGAAAGCGAGTAAGAAGATCTCGACCGAGGAGAGCGCATCGCTGGGCCCCTTGGCGCGCGCCTCGAATGGGGACGCGGAGAGGGCGGCCAAGGCGAGCCAGGCTGAGAAGGGCGCGGCCGCGGCGAGCCAGGCCGAGAAAGGCGCGGCCAAGGGCGAGGCGAAGCCGACCGAGGACATAGGGGAGAAGGGGAAGGACGAAGGCACGGCGGGGAAGCTCCCCGCCGACGAGGCGGCAGGCGCGCCAGACCCCAAGAGGGCCAAAGGAGAGAGCGCGCGGCTAAAGGTCGGCGACATCGTCTTCCTCGGCTCGCTGGAGTTCAAGGGGGACTGGGAGAATTGCAAGGCTAAGGTCACGCGGATCTCGCAGGCGTCGATGACCGCGCCGCAGTCGGGGGCGGCGGAGATGCAGGAGGGGCCCAAGGAAGGCCACAAGAGGAGTGCGTTGCCGACGCAGATGGCGCGGGCGGGCGACGGGGCCGCGGCCGCAAGCGGAGCCCGGGCCGCTGCGCCGGGTGCCCCCGGCGGAGGCGCTGCGGCGTCGGAGAAGCCGCCCACGGGGAACGTGGCGGCGGCGATCCTTGGAGAGGACAGCGAGTGAGGGGAGCTTCGGATAAGCGCAAGGCCAGGGCGATAGTTGCGACAGATGTAACTAATTGGGTTGCTGCGGTTACAGGGGGAAGAGAGAGAGAGAGAGAGAGAGAGAGAGAGAGAGAGAGAGAGAGAGAGAGAGAGAGAGAGAGAGAAAAACAAATAGAAAGAGAGAGAGAGAGAGAGAAAATATGGATGGGGAGAGAGAGAGAGAGAGAGAGAGAGAGAAAACATACTCCGGCAAAGCAACCTAACAGCGATGTGTCGGAGCATATTTGGAAGCATTCCCCTTAAGATCCAGATGAGAATCCAGTTGTAGAATTCTGCTGTTCTCGCAGTCGCAGTCGCATTCGCGATGACAGTCGCAGCGGCAACGGCAGTCGCAGTCACAGCCTCAGCCTCAGCCTGCCTCAGCATCAGCCTGCCTCAGCCTCGGCCTCAGCCTGCCTCAGCCTCAGCCTCAGCCTGCTTCAGCCTCAGCCTCAGTCTGCATTCAGCTTCGGCCTCAGCCTCAGCCTGCCTCAGCCTCGGCCTGCATCAGCCTCAGCCTCAGCCTCAGCCTGCCTCAGCCTCAGTCTGCCTCAGCATCAGCCTCGGCCTCGGCCTCAGCCTCAGCCTCAGCCTGCTTCCGCCTCAGCCTCAGTCTGCCTTCAGCTTCGGCCTCAGCCTCAGCCTGCCTCAGCCTCAGCCTGCCTCAGCCTCAGCCTCAGGCTGCCTCAGCATCAGCCTGCCTCAGCCTCAGCCTCAGCCTGCGTCAGCCTCAGCCTTAGCCTGCTTCAGCCTCAGCCTCAGTCTTCCTTCAGCCTCGGCCTCAGCCTCAGCCTGCCTCAGCTTCAGCCAGCATCAGCTTCAGCCTCAGCCTCAGCCTGCATAGGCATCAGCCTGCCTCAGCCTCAGCCTCAGCCTGCCTCAGCCTCAGCCTCGGCCTGCTTCGGCCTCAGCCTCAGTCTGCTTTCAGCCTCGGCCTCAGCCTCAGCCTGCCTCAGCCTGAGCCTGCATCAGCCTCAGCCTCAGCCTCAGCCTGCCTCATCATCAGCCTGCCTCAGCCTCAGCCTCGGCCTGCCTCAGCCAGCCTGCTTCCTCAGTCTGCCTTCAGCCTCAGCCTCCTGCCTCAGCAGCCTCAGCCTCCTCAGCCTGCTCAGCATCTGCTTCAGCCTCAGCCTCAGCCTCAGCCTCAGCCTCAGCTGCCTTCAGCCTCAGCTCATCAGCCTCGGCCTCAGCCTCAGCCTCAGCCTCAGCCTCAGCCTGCATCAGCCTCAGCCTCAGCCTCAGCCTGCCTCAGCCTCAGCCTCAGCCTGCCT
>CAUYUJ010011447.1:1040000-1157500 GCA_963575745.1 Prorocentrum cordatum | reverse complement strand
AGACGTATGACCATCCGCTCCAAAACCGATGCCAACCTATTCCTCCAGGACGCGATGCCATCCAAGAGCGGCGCTGCGCGAGACCGCTCTGGCACGCGTAGTTCTTTGATTTCAAAATGAGGCCCCTGCCCACTTCGGGGAGAGCGCGTGGGATAAGATAAACAGTGGTGATCATGAAGAGTTAATTCCACCGTGTCGGCCCAGGCTGCGCACAACCCGCTGGCGTTGTCGACATGCTGCGCACCAGCCCGCCACGCGAGGGAACCCATGACCGCGGGCCAGGAACGCGGCGCGACAAAAAAAAAAAAAAAACTCCGAGCGGTGCTAGAGCCAACATGTGGACGGACTGCGGAGAGACGGAAGGGGATTAGCAACAGCAGGGGCATAATTTTTGACATCGGTCGCCGAGGGGTCGGGGGCCTCTGACACGCGCACCTGCTTAGTGCAAACCATCTCATTCAAACCGGCTGGTTGGGCTGAAACGACCCCATTCTGAGTGTCAGTTTTTGGGCTGCTGTTCTGGGACGAGGGGCCCTGGCGGGCATCTGGGGGCGCCGATGGGGGGTCCAGGAGCTTGGCCTTCACCAAGGGCCGGCGGGGCAGGCCTCCCCTCACAATCCCTCGTGTTTCCTTTATCGGCCCAAGGGTCCTCCCCGCCGTCAGAATCAAAGGCTAAACTCGCAGGGGGGAGGGGGGGGATCCTGTTCAGGACTGGCAGCGGGGAGTGCGTCGTCAGACTGGGTAGGATGCGACATCTCGGGTACAGGCGGCTGAGACTGGCCCTGGCCCTGGCCGCGATTCGCATGAGGGTTGTGCCGAAATGGGTGGCGGGGGCGCATGAGAACGTCGCCGCGGGGGCCTTAGGTGGAGCTCCGTATGGGACCACGGACCGTGTGAGGGATAATTGATTCTTTTTGGTTACAGTACAGCTTTAATTGGTTTTGGAATTATTTCTGTAGTGCGCACTGTATGCAATTACATCAATAATTGTGTCGGGAATTAATAATGTAGGCTCGAAATATTGCCAAGAGCATTTTGGTTATGCATTTCTATTGAGTTGGGAAGTTAGAAAGGAATTCGATAAGGAATTTCCTGAGTTAGAAAGGAATTTGAATACCAGAGATAGTTCTGAACCTCAAAGACAATCGAGTCCGAATTGCCCGAGGAAGCCAGGGCCAGGAAGGGAAAAAGGAGTTAGAAAGGAATTCGATAAGGAAATTCAAGAGTTAGAAAGGAATTTTGTTTTTTGGGTTGTTTTGGTTTTTTTTTACGACGCCGAGAGGTCTGAGCCAGGAAGGAAAAAACGAGTTAGAAAGGAATTTGATAAGGAAATTCAAGAGTTAGCAAGCAAGGAATTTCGTTTTGGGGGTTGTTTTTTTTTTTGTTTTGCTTTTTTAAGACGCCGAGAGGTCTGGGCCAGGAAGGAAAAATGAGTTAGAAAGGGATTTAATAAGGAATTTCAAGAGTTAGAAAGGAATTTCGTTTTTTGGGGTTGTTTTTCGTTTCGTTTTTTTTCGACGCCGAGAGGTTTGGGCCAGACAGACCTCCGGCGTCAAAAAAAACAAAAATTCCTTTCTAACTCTTGAAATTCCTTATTAACATTCCTTTCTAACTCCTTTTTCCTTCCTGGCCGAAACCTCTCGGCGTTGTAAAAAAACAAAACAAAAAGCAACCCCAAAAAACGAAATTCCTTTCTAACTCTTGAAATGCCTTATTAAATTCTTTTCTAACTCATTTTTCTTTCCTGCCCCAGACCTCTCGGCGTCGTAGAAAAACAAAACAAAAAAACAACCCCGAAAAACGAAATTCCTTTCTAACTCTTGATATTCCTTATTAAATTCCTTTCTAACTCCTTTTTTTCCTTCCTGGCCCAGACTTCTCGGCGTCGTAAAAAACAAAACAGACCAACCACCAAAACGAAATTCATTTCTAACTCTTGAAATTCCTTATTAAATTCCTTGTTAACTCCTTTTTCCTTCCTGGCCCAGACCTGTCGGCGTCGTAAAAAAAAAGGCCCAAAAAACGAAATTCCTTTCTAACTTTTGAAATTCCTTATTAAGTTCCTTTCTAACCCCTTTTTTCCTTCCTGCCCCAGACCTCTCGGCGTCGTGAAAAAAAAAACTAAACTAACTCTTGAAATTCCTTATTAAATTCCTTTCTAACTCCTTTTTCCTTCCTGGCCCAGACCTCTCGGCGTCGTAAAAAAAAAAACACCAAAAACGAAATTTCTTTTTAACTCTGGAAATTCCTTATTAAATTCCTTTCTAACTCCTTTTTTCCTTCCTGGCCCAGACCTCTCGGCGCGTAAAAAAACAGAAAACAGCCCAAAAAACGAAATTCCTTTCTAACTCTTGAAATTCCTTATTAAATTCCCTTCTAATTCATTTTTCCTTCCTGGCCCAGACCTCTCGGCGTCGTTAAAAAAAACAATTTCAAAAAAAACGAAATTCCTTTCTAACTCTTGGAAATCCTTATTAAATTCCTTTCTAATTCCTTTTCCTTCCTGGCCCAGACCTCTCGGCGTCGTAAAAAACAAAACAAAAAAAACACCACCAAAAACGAAATTCCTTTCTAACTCTTGAAATTCCTTTATTAAATTCCTTTCTAACTCCTTTTTTCCTGCCTGGCCCAAACCTCTCGGCGTTGTAAAAAATGAAACAAAAAACAACCCAAAAAACAAAATTTCTTTCTAACTCTTGAAATTCCTTGATATTTGTTTGTTCTAACTCCTTTTTTCCTTCCTGGCCCTGACCTCCCGGCGTCGTAAAAAAACAAAACAAAAAACAGCCACCAAACATGAATTTCTTTCTAACTCTTGAAACTCCTTATTAAATTCCTTTCTAACTCCTTTTTCCTTCCTGGCCCAAACCTCTCGGTGTCGTTTTAAAAAAAAAAAAAAAAAAAAAAAAAAAAAGCGAAATTCCTTTCTAACTCTTGATATTCCTTATTAAATTCCTTTCTAACTCCTTTTTCTTTCCTGGCCCAGACCTCTCGGCGTCGTAAAAAAAAACAAAACAAAAAACAACCAAAAAACGAAATTCCTTTCTAACTCTTGAAATTCCTTATTAAATTCCTTTCTAACTCCTTTTTCCTTCCTGGCCCAGACCTCTCGGCGTCGTAAAAAAAAACAAAACAAAAAACCACCACCAAAAACGAAATTCCTTTCTAACTCTTGAAATTCCTTATTAAATTCATTTCTAACTCCTTTTTCCTTCCTGGCCCAGACCTCCCGGCGTCGTTTCTTTTTTGTTTTAAAAAACAACACCCAAAACGAAATTCCCTTCTAACTCTGGAAATTCCTTATCAATTTCCTTTCTAACTCCTTTTTCTCCTTCCTGGCCCAGACATCTCGGCGTCGTTAAAAAAAACAAAAAACGACCCCAACAACGAAATTCCTTTCTAACTCTTGAAATTCCTTATCACATTCCGTTCTAACTCCTTTTTCTTCCCCGGCCCAGACCTCCTGGCGTCGTAAAAAAACAAATGTAACGCAAAAAAACTGAATTCCTTTCTAACTTTTGAAATCCCTTATCAAATTCCTTTCTAACTCTTTTTTCCTTCCTGGCCCAGACCTCCCGGCGTCGTAAAAAACAGAAAAAAAACGCCGCGCGAAAGCTTCGTCGCAGCTACAGCTACAGCTACAGCTACAGCATTAATTGCTCAGCGAATTATTTACTGTAGCACCCTACAGTACAGCTACAGCATTAATTGCTCAGCGAATTATTTCTGTTAGGGAAAAAAATCAATTATGCCCCAACCGGTGGCGGGGGCGCGAACGTCGCCACTGGGGCCCCGGGTGCAGCTCCCTATGAGGTTACGAAACGTGTGAAGGGAATGGCAAACTGGGTGATGATGAAGGCAATGATGTTGTTGAACATTATTTTGCTGATGATGATGATGAGGTTGATGCGAATGATGATGCTGATGTTGATGATGTAGATGATGATGATGGTGGTGGTGATGTTGCTGCTGATGATGATGATGATGATGATGGATGTGCTTGCTCGGGAAGGTTGTCTGCGGCGTTGGAGCACCGCCGTCTCATCGCCATCGTTCCATTGACGCGATCGCTCAATTTTTCTTCCGGCTACGAGGTAGCCCGCGCCACGATCTTGGTGCTTGCGCGCGGGTTCTCACCGTGGCGGCATTGTGGGGCGCGGGCCATCCTTGTCAGCCCTGCGCCCCAGTCCTGCAGTTCCCCGCGGTGCCGGCGACCGCGTGCACTGCGAGACGCCGTCGCCCCTGGCCGAGGCCGGCGCCGTGGCGGCGTCGGCCTGCTGGTCGCCTGGGCGCGCGTGCTGGGCGCGGCGCGGGGGTTTGCGACCCCCGAGCGGAGTTCGGGGCACGCAGCCGCGGCGAAGGAGGCGCGCGCGTCGCTCGAAGAGCAGGCGCGGGCGCAGCTGTTGTTCGCGAGCGGCCGAGGCTTTGCAGCTCGAGCGTGATGGCGAGCAACGCAGGGAGCTATGTGATGGCATCGTGCCAAGGCGTCCCTGACCCCGCCGCGCACCGCGCGAGGTTGGTTCGGGCCGTCCGCCCGGGGTTTCTCAACGCCTTCGGACTCACGCCCGATTTCGGGTACCGCGATGAGTCGCACACCGGTGGGCTGGTTTCCGTCAGTGTACATGTCTGGGCTGGACTCCGTCAGCGTGCATGTCTGGGCATGCGCTGGGGAGGTGCCGCCTGGAGTCGCCGCTGGGCAGGTCTACGGATTTCGATCGGCGCCGTCCCAGGCGGTGATTGACGCGTTCTCGATGCTGGGAGCTCACCGTCTGGGTGCGCCGCGCGTGCCGCTGCCGCTCGTGCGTCATTTCAATCCGCCTGGCGGGGGGGATGCCGTGGGGGATCGCGGGGGCTACTCGATCGAGAACGTCGTTTGCCACCAGCTGCCGCTCGGCGCCCTCGGGCTCGGCGACTATGCCCGCGCCCGCGTGGCTGGCGTCTCCGTGGCGGTGGCGCATCTCTCGGCCGCGGACGCGCTGGTGCTCGCTATGGGCGACGATCGCACGTTGGCGGTGAGGTATGATGTCCAGGGCGTGCTCCGTCGCACATGGGGCGCCGCCGTGGCCAACTCGCCAGATGAGGTCATCGCGTGGGATCATCAGAGGCCTCGCACTATCCTCGCGGGCATGAAGCACGCGCTGGACAATGACTTCCGCGCCCTTCGCTCGCGCGAGAACTGCGCGCACAGCTCCAAGGTGCCCGCGGGAGGTAGGAGCATCGACGAGCATGAGGTTATCTATCGCACCCTCTACGCGGCGGCGGTGCAGGATCGACTGAACGGCCCGTCGCCCCTATGCCGGGAGCTGGCCTCGCCGCGCCTCGCGCCGATCAAGGAAGCGTGCCGGGTCTCGCCGAGCCGGCCCGACTGCAGTGCGGCCGACCTGTTCATGGGCTGCAGTCTCCACGCGGGTGGCGGGGCCATCCCTCCCGGCCTGTCGGCCCACGTCGCCGCTCAGTTCAGGCCGGAGTCGGCGATCTGGGTGGAGGCTCAGAAGGCGCGGGGCGAAACCAACGCGAGGGCGAAGGATCGCGGCAAGGATTAGGGCGCGGCGGCTGCCAAAGCCGCGCGCGAGGAATGACGCGGCGTGGGCCGCGGGGGCGGCGGTTGGGCCCGCCCGCCCCCCTCGCTCGCCAGCCTTGCCACCTTGTCCCATCTCAAGGTGGCGAGGCGCGGCGCGCGCCCAGGAGTGCTTCTTGCCCCCGAGTTTTGGCGAGGCGACGCTGGGCGCCTCGCAACTCCACTCACTCAGTTCGCCAGCGGCTTCGACGCTGGCATGAGCTCAGGGCCAACAAGAGCATCCAGGCCTTGAGCGAGCTCTACGGCGCGCCTTCTTCCTCTTCGTCGCCGGCACCGCCGAGGGCGGACAGGGGCGCGGCCCAGTCAGCGGCTCAGCGTCCAGTTTTGAGGCGCGTTCTTCCCGCAGGAGATCCTCGTTCTTCGCAGCAGCGAGAAGCCGCCCGCGAGCTTCTCGGCTCCGACCTCGTCAACAACAGTGGAAGGGGGTCCAAGCACAATGGCCAGGCACGACGCCACGCTGATCGCGGAGCCGGAGGAGTTGGAGCAGCCTGCCGCCGCACTTGATGTTCTCGACCCTCAGGGGGCCCGATGCCTCAGGGAATTTCGATCGCGCATGACGTTGTTTGAGGATGACGAGAGTGAGGCCCCAGTCGTCCCATGCGTAGACCCGGCGAATACGCGGACTTTGTGGCACGGCTGGACCGAGCAAACATGCTGAGGTACTCGACCAACGCTCAGGACTTCACCACGCCGTTCTTCGTCCGTAAGAAGTCTGGGAAGCTGCGAATTGCGTGGGATTGCAGGGCAGTCAACACGAGGTTCACGAAGTGCCCTGAGATGAACATGTCGTCGGGGAGCAAGTTCGCGGATCTCGAGTTCGGCCAGGATGAGGAAGTGTTTACCGCGCAGGCGGACCTGGCGAACTACTCCTACCACCTCGCGATCGCGGAGGAGCTGTCCGAATACTTCGCCTTTCCCGCGGTCGACGTGGCCCTGCTGAGGACCATGCGCAGGCCCGCCACCGACCTCGCTGCGCTGCCCGACGGCAGCATGACGTCGCCTTGCCTCGGTGGCCCCGATGGGCTGGAGTTTGGCGACGTGGGTTGCCCAGCGCGTGGTCTACCACCAGTCTTTGTGCAGCAAGGCTGCGACGGTGGATCATCCTGAGTGACGAGCGGCCCGGCCTGGACATGTCCGGCGGCAAGCGGGCGCTGCTCGCCTGCGCCGACAACCTGAATGTCGCTGGCTCCGACGCGCAGCGCGCGGGGGCCCTTCGGGGCGAGCTGGTTGACCACTTCAGGCGCGTCGGTTTCATCGTGCATGAGGTTTGCGGGCCCTCCGCGGACGCCGTCGCGCTGGGCTACAAGGTCATGGGCCGCGAGAGGCTTGTCCCCCCACGGATCGAAAGCTGGATTTGCTGAGGGCCGCAGGGCTGGCTTCTTCGGCGCCCCCGCATCAGCGGCAAAGCTTTGGAGCGGTTCGTGGGGCACTGCGCTCATTTGTGCATGCTGTTTCGTGAAATGTTCACTATCTTCCATCACGTCTACCCCTTCATCTCGGCTCGCGCCGTCAGCCGCTGCCGCGTCTGAACTTCAGTTTCCAAAGAGATCAGGTGGTTCCTCGCGCTGCTGCCTGTTTGCCGGGCGCAGCTCGATAGGCCATGGTGCTCGAAGGCCACCTCGTCCGACGCCTGCCTCTCTGGGCATGCTGCGCGATCGCGGGTGCTCGACTCAAGCGCCGCCAAGTCGCCCGGGTGGTTAAGTAGAAGTCCAGGTGCAAGGCAGGGGCCCCCGCTGTCGGGGCTCGAGACCACTCGCTGCTAGGTGCGGACGTTTGAAACAACGTCAACACTGTCAAGGCCGTGGCCCCCCACGAGACTCCAGAGGCCCGGGGCGAGGGCCCCATCTTCATCGAAATCCCTCAGGAGCTCCTGGGCCCCAAGGATTGGCAGTTCGATTTCGCGGCTAGATTCCTGGAGGCCGAAAACATCATGGCATTTGCAGGTAGGGGCTCGGGGGCAGCCCTGAGGCACCAACTTCGTTCTCCGGCGTCTTTCGGCTGCTCACTTCTACACCTTGGGGGCAATCTATCGCTCAGTTTGGCTTAGAGAAGGGCAGGTCTTATGCTCCAGGATTGTTGAGTATCTGCCGGCGCCTGCTCGCGCTCGCCTTCGCCGCCGATGTGCGGGTGCACCGCCGGTGGCGCCCGTCCGAGCTGAACGCCGCGGATGGTGGCTCGCGGCTTTTTCAGGGCGCAGGCGCACTCTTGCGTGGTCCTGAAGCGCCCGGTCTCGTCCAAGGGCCATGTCAAGCTGACCGGGTTCCTGCCCTTGTTGCCGGCGCTCTCGGCCGTCATTCGCGAGTTCGCACTCCCCTTCGGCGCGGGCGTGGCCTCCGCGCTGCCGCCCGGGGCCGCCATGCCAGCGTCGCGGCCGAGGCGCCGCGGAGTCCTGCGAAGGTCGGGCAGCCTTTTGCGTCCACGGGGGCTTGCTGGCGAACGCGCCGGGGTCGGCCGACGTCGCGTTGTCCGAGCTGGCACAGGAGAGGTTCACCGACGTCGACGACCTTTCCGCGGGTCATGTTGCCAGGGTTCTACGCGGCCTGGCAGGCAGGCAGCGTGCCTGTCGGCGGACAGAGGGGAAGCGCCCCTCCCCCGCGCCTGCTTGTTCCTCCAGGCCTGGTCGCGCCTGGGGCCGGCGGTCGCCCGGCCGCCAAGGCCGTGGCTCGTCGCGGTCAAGGTGGCGCAGGTGATGGTCGATTAGGGCGAGCCGCTGGCGGCGCTGCTGCTGGCGCTGTGCTTCGCATGCTGCCTGAGGCCCTCGGAGTGGCGGAACCTGCAGGTGGCGGACGTGGCGGCGCCGCTATTCCCGACCTTGATTTCCGCCGCGCTCAACCTTCACCCAGGGGCGACGAACCAGAGCCTGCTGATCGACCATCCGAGGAGGCTCTTCATCGACGAGGGGGTGCTCTCGGCCGCGGGGCCGGCGACCAGCCAGCGGATTTCTTCCTTCAAGATGATCTGGTTCGCCGCGCTCTGCCGGGCGGCCCCGCTGCGCCTCGGGGCGGCGAGGATGCGCGTCTTGTGCCAGATGAGGCGCGGCGGGCTGTCGGAAGACAGGGGGGGCGATCTGGGGGCCCCGCTGGAGAATTGGCATCCACAGCGCTGGAGCGCCTGCGCCTCCAGAGCGCCGGAGCGCCCGCGCCGCTCGCATGAGCTAGCGAGGAGGGGGCTATCTCGTCTACGCCTTCGACATCGCCCGGGCTGCCAACTAGGACACCCTGAGACCAGGGGCTTGGAAGGCCCTCCTCGAGCTTGCCACCTCGCCTGCCTGTCGTCTCGTCTTGCTGGGGACCCCTTGCACTTCCTGGCCCAGAGCTCGGATGGGGGGGGGGGGCGAGATTTTGGGCCCGGGCTGCTCGGCATCCCCGGCCTCTTTGACGCAGATGCTGCAGAGGTCCGTCTAGGCAACGCACTCATGCGTGCCTCGGCCTTGCTCGCTCGTACTTGCATCCTCTCTGGCATCCGCGTGGTCATCGAAAACCCAATGATTTCCAGAATTTTGCTGACCCGTCCTTTCAACTCGTTGGGGCGCCTCGGTGCTGACATGTGCAATACGAGTTTCTGTCAGCATGGCACTCCGTGGCAGAAAAACAGGTCCCTGCTGGCCTTCGAATGTCCAGGGCTCGCAGGTGTCAGTAAGCGTGTCTTGAGTAGGGGTAGGTGTTCGGCCCCTCATGCGCGAACGACTTGTAGGAATACATGCAAATGGAAAGTTTAAAACGCTGGTGGTACAGCCATCTCCGCACCGGTTTGTCGAACGCGTCTGCGATATATTATTTAGTCGTTTCGCGTAGGGTAGAGGCCAGTTCCAAAAGTTTGGGATGTGAGATCCTGTTGGGGACCCTTCGAGTGTCTCCGATCTGTATGTTGTCACTGTCCAGCACGCGGCCCTCGCAGTGCTACCGGATATGGGTATCATTTCTGGCGGCGTACAATGAACAGAGCCACGTGGATGCGTTTGCTCGGGAATTTTGCCTGCGGTGTTGGAGCGCCGCCGTCTCATCGCCATCGTTCCATTGACAAGATCGCTCAAGTTTTTGTCCGGCGATCCCCAAACCTACTTTTTTTTTGTTTCACACTCCTGCTCAGCAAAGCTGGGGGGATCCTATTGGGGACCCTTCGAGTGCCTCCGATCTGTGTGTTGTGACTGTCCAGCTCGCAGCCCTCGCAGTGCTATCGGGGATGAATATAATCCCTGGCGGCGCAAAATGAGCAGAGCCACGTGCTGATCATGACGATGATGATAACAATGATGCTGATGCTGATGATGATGATGATGATGATGATGATGATGATGATGATGATGATGGCGATGCTGATGGTGAGGGGGGAAGGAGGGGGAGGAGGAGGAGAGGCGGGGAGGAGACGCGGGGCGCTGTCTTTTCAAACCGCGGACCAAAGACCACAGGATTGTTGGGACAAAGTCACGTCGCTGACGATGAGGAGCGCGGGAGGTGAGGTGAGGAACGCGGGGCGTTGTTTCTTCGAAGCAGGGGCCCGACACCACAGGATGGTTGGAAAGAAGCGCAGGCTTAAAACAACAGGTTTCTGAAGCTCTCCTGAGGCACAGGTTTGATAGGTCGAGCGAGACGCCAGGGAGGAAGGACTGGTCAGCCAGAGGTCACGGGTAGTCAGAGGTGCACGGCCCGTGCCAGAAGCAAGAGGCGCCAGCGTTAAAGTATCTGGCGCCGGTGGTTTCCGGCCAACGTATGTCCATGATACCTACCGCGCCGCAGCGCGTTGATGTTTCGCTTTGCTATACCATTTGTACACTGCTGTACATATACACACATACATTCAAGATGTACGTATGTGTGTATATATATATATATATGCACATACGTATGCGTAGTGGATTTCGGCCAATCTCGCCACTGTGCCTGGGTCGTGGACAAGATTATACTGCCCCACGGGGCCCTTAGGTGGCCCGAAAGTTCCCCCAGGTGTCTGAAGATGGCTCCCAGACTCTCATGCCCTCCAAGCCGCCAGCGACAAACTGCACACGAAAGCACGCCGTGCCGGCGTGTCTGTCGGTCGACGAATTGCTCCAGGGAGGCGTTCGCGAACCGACGCCTCGAGAACGCTGGCAAAGGCAATGAAAAGTCAGTTCTCGTTTTCCGCAGCCGGGTGGCGTGCACTGATACCTGTGCCGCTGCTTGGGCCACAGGTTCTTCCAAGTCGTCGCGTGGACAGGGCGGTTACCATGCTGAGCGCGCTGGCGTGGTTGGTGCAATTTCGTGTTAGGGCTTGCGTTTTTCAATTGGTGGGCGACAGGCCGCCGCATGGAACGCGGGACGCCATTCGTCTTCGGCTGCGGTGCTGGCGAGGACAGTCGTGCCGAGCATTGCAGTTGTTGTGGCTGGGTCGCTGCGTTCGGCAAGCGGCGCCTCGGTCTGGCCCAGCCGCCACCCGCACAGCGCCTGAGTTCCCCTCTCCTTTTTCCCTTTGCCCATTTTCGCAACATTCAAAAAACTCGCGCAACGAGCGCTCGCATCGAGCAGCGTTTACGCGGCAGCCACTGCTTCGCGCCACGGCCTGACAACTAGCTCCAATGCGGCTGTGTCACAATTTGCTCGCCAGGCTTGCGCGGCACATGCCAGTCTTGCAGCTTTTGTAACAGTTATCTGGCAGAGCTAACCCCTTCCTCTCCTTCCCGCTCCTCTGTCGTCGTCGGTCGTCCCGTGATTGCTCCATTCCTCCCTGGTTCGTGGCCGGGCTGTTTTCTCTGGCCCACTCAAAAACATCTTCTTAGACACTACCCGGCCTGGGCAGATCAACCAGAAGAGTTGCATGCGGGACGCTATGGACGTCAGTCGGTGTCTCTTCTTTTGCGATCGTGCTGCACTTCTATGCCTGGCCGCCGTCTTGTCTCTACGCCGTGCAGGGCACGACTTGGAGGATACATTATGTTGCGCAGCGCTCGATTGACAGTGTCCCTGCCCTCCTCCTCCTCCTCCTCCTCGCTCTTGTTCGTTCTCTCCATTCCTCCCTCTTCCCCTCAGCAGTGCCGTTGTGCGATTTTGAATTGTATAAGTGGCCGCTTTGGCCACAGTGGTTGTCCGCAGAGCGTTCTTGCCCTTTTTCCTCTTCCTCGTCATCCTCCTCCTCCTCTCACTCAGCCTGCTGGGCCATTGCCTATGATGTTCTGCATCCTCCAGGGTTTGCGACCGGCGCAGGGGGGGATGGGGGGAGAAATTAGTCTTTTTTGCGCCCGCTCTTTCTCAGGCCGCGGTTCACCTCATGAGTTTGCCTGTTGCAGGTCGGCTCGTTGGTTGCACTCGGTTTGCCTGGCGACGCTTTGACTCGCATGGAATTGAGGCTGCGCAACGTGGAGATCACTTGTTTGCATTGCCGAGCAATGCAAAGCAACGCGAAGCAATGCCAAACGAAGCGAATCAACGCGAAGCAATGCAAACCAGTGTAAGAAACGCGACGCAATCTACGTAGTGCAATCTAACGTCGGCGAAGGGCGGCGACGGCCGCGACGGGGCGGCGACGGCGGCGATGTAGCCGCCAGACCGGCCGTCAGGCCCAGACGACGGGCGGCGACGGGGCGGCGACGGCGGCGACGTAGCCGCCAGACTGGCCGTCAGGCCCAGCTCCTTCAGAAAGAAATGAGAACCCCTAACTTCAAATACCGTCTGGGAAATATGTAATCCAGCGTGGACCCTAAACAGTGGTTTCTAGCATATGTACTATGTAATGCAATATACGTGGCGCAAGCTATGCGCTACAATAGCTGTAGTGAAGGCTATGTGGTGTAAGGTATGTGGTACAACGTACGAGGGACAATCTACGTGGTGCGATCTTTGGGGTGTGAGCTAGGTCGTGTAATCTGTGTGGTGCAATCAACGTGGTGCGATCAATGTGGTGCAATCTGGGTCGTGCAGTTCAAATGGTGCAACATACGCAGTGCAATATATGTGGTGTGAGCTATGTTGTGTAAGCTATGCGGCGCAAGCTATGTGGAGCAAACGTACCCATCTAGGTGGTGTGAGCTATTTGATACAAGCTATGTGGTGCAATATATGTGATCCGATATGCGGGGTGTGAACCAGCAATACATGTGGTACATCCCATGCGGTGCGATCTATGTATCTGAAAGAGCGTGTTCTACCGCTGCTGGCGGAAAACTGGGGGGGGTCACTACCGGTTCGAACCCCTCCCCCCCCCCCTTTGGAAAACCGAGGGGGGGTCACTACCGGTTCGAACCCCTCCCCCCCCCTCCCCAGTTCATCATGAAAAGGGGAGGGGCACTACTGGTTCGAACCCCCCCCCCCCCTGGAAAACCGGGGGGATCACTACCGGTTCGAACCCCCCCCCCCCTGGAAAACCGAGTGGGGGTGCGGACAGTGGTGGGGACGGTGTTGGTGGGGACAGTGGTGAGGGGACAGCGGGACAGTGGTGGGGACAATGGGACAGTGGGACAGCGGTGGGGACGGTAGTGGTGGGGACCGTGGTGGGGACAATGGTGGCAACAGGGGGGACAGTGGACAGTGGTGGGGACGGTGGTGGTGGGGACAGTGGTGTGGGGACAGAGGGGATGAGGTGGAAACAGTGGGACAGTGGAGGGTACAATGGTGGTGGGGACAGTGGTGAAGGCGGTGGCGAGGACGGCGGTGGGACAATGGGACAGAGGTACAGTGGGGACAGTGGTGGGGACAGTGGGGACAGTGGTGGGAACAGTGGGACAGCTCAATGGGACAGCGGAGGAGTCAGTGGGACAGTGGGGACAGTGGGGATACTCGGGCAGTGGTTGGGGCCGTGGAGACAGTGGGGAGAGTGGAACTGTGGTGGGAACAGTGGCGGGGACAGTGGGGACAGTGCGACAGTGGTGGGGGCACTGGTGGGGACAGTAGGGACGGTGGTGGAACCAGCGGGAACAGTGGTGGTGAGGACAGTGGCGCTGGGAACAACAGTGGGGGATGTGATGCGGACGGTGGTAGGGACCGGGAGTCGTTTGCTGGCGGTGCGTGGGGGGGGGTCGAACCGGTTGTGACCCCCCTCCGGTTTTCGAGGGGGTGGGGGGGGGTTCGAACCGGTAGTGACCCCCCCCGGTTTTCTGGATCCGGAGGGGGGGGGGGGGTCGAACCGGTAGTGACCCCCCCTCCGGTTTTCGAGGGGGAGGGGGGGGGGAGGGTTAGGGGAGGGGGGGGGGTTGCCGGGGGAAGGGGGGGGCGGGGGGAGGGGTCCAGCAGGGGGGGGGGGATTTTCAGAGGGGGGGGGGGGGGCGACCCCCGGGCTCCGGAGGAAAAGGTTGGCAATTTTCCACAGTAAAGCGGCGGTGGATCACGCTCTCTCATGTATCTATATTGTGTATGCTATGTCGGACAATGTAAGTGGTGCAAGTCATGCACTGTACCGTATGTGGTGTGAGTGATGCTGTGTAAGCTGTGTGGTGCAGCTTGAGTTGTGTGAGCTATGATTCGGAAGCTATGCGGTCCAAGCCGTGTGGTGCAATATATGTGGTGAAAGCTATGTGATGCAACTTGCGTCGGGCAATCTAAGTGGTGCGACCTGTTTGGTGGCAGGGAGGTAGTGCAAGCTATCCGCAGTGATCTATGTGGTGCGATCTATGTGGTGTCAGCTAGGTTGTGCAATCCATGTGGTACAACATATGCAGTGCAATCTATGTGGTGTGAGCTATTCGGTGTGAGCTATGCGGCGCAAGCTATGTGGAGTAGACGTGCTCTTCTAGTTGGTGTGAGCTATTTGATACAAGCTATGTGGTGCAATATATGTGGTCCGATATGCGGGGCGTTTGTGCAACCTGTGTTGTGTGTGTGAGCTATGATATGTGAGTTCTGCGGTGCAAGCTAGGGGGGCAATTCATGTATTGCAGTCTATGCTGTGTAAAATATGAAATGCAATATATGTGGTGCAAACTATGCTTTTCTGGCGCAGCGACGAGGCGGCGACGAGGCGGCGACAAGCGGCGACGGGGCAGCGATGGGGCGGCGACAAGCTGCCCGGGCCAACACAAGCTCGCGAGGAGACGGCGACGGTCGTCGGCGAGCGGCGACGGGGCGATGACAAGCTGGCTGGGGCGACACGCGAGCCTCAAAACCACGTAAGAACCCCTAAGTGCAAGACAAGCGCTGCTATTGGAATCTATCTACAGATATGTAGTGCACATATCTATCGTATCGAGGTGTATCTGGGCTCCTTGGAGATATACGAGGGGCCCAGGAATATCACTCTACCATCTTGGGCTGATCTCGGGGTATCTTGCAGTCTTGGGCCGTCTTGTAGTTCAGAGGGGCGCCTGGAAGTAAACCGTAATTCGAGCAGTGCGTGTTTCCACCATTATGTTTTTTTGTTTTTTCGCCCAATAACATTCGCAGACATCATACCAGACAGCGGGCAGGTACCCACATGGTCGAACTTGCTGTCAACGCGGCGGTGGATTTTCATATTGCGAGAGTTACAAAGGCGATATGGGCGGAGATTTTTTTGTAACGCAGCTGGAACAAACCCTGGAAGCACTTTTCCTCTACATCGCCTTCATGACTGGTCTGATCTATCTGAAGACGAATGATATGGTATTCACTCTAATCGCGGCTGGTAACTTTTATTTGTTGTGGGAGGCGATCCGGGTAAGTAAGCGCGACTTTCGTTGGGAGATCATGGAGTTCTCGGATCTGGAGGAGCTGAAGGAAGAGCCTAACACGGAGACAGGGCATTCGAAACATGCAGCATGTTGAAGCAGGCACATCAGAGAACCTCCGAGGGCCTCGGACAGCCCCGACAAGATCCGAGATCTCTGAAGACTTCAGGGGCTTCGGAGGAACGTCATGAGTCCTCCCTCGTCTACGTCCACGCACGAGGGGATGTGGCGAGGGAGCTGTCGGCTGGCCTTCTTGAAGGCAGGGTGTGCCTTGGAAGTGGCTGGAGGCTGTAGTGAAGGCTGCTCAGAGGGCACGACGGCTTCCAAGAAGCTTCTTGCCTTCTATGGAGTATCCTGTGACATTCCAGGGGTTCAGCGGGGTGAGTGGCTCTTTTTCCTGCTGGTTCTTCCTTCCCCTCCCCTCCTCCTCTCCTCTTCACTCGTCCCGCTTGTCAAGGCCCTGAGAAAGCATACTCAACTTTTGCGCGCGGCACCAGCTCCCCGAGCAGGAGGAGGACCCTTACGCCGACTGGGGCTTCTCATAGCCAGACGTAAGCAAACAGTGCGGCCTGTAATGGCGTGGTTCGCTGCGACATTGTCGGCGAGGCTGGTCTGTGAATTTGCTTGCGCTTCTCCAGGGAGGAATCGCTTTGTGCAGCCAGAGCCCTCGTCGGAAATCAACCGTCGCAGAAACCTCAATCCAGACCACATCGTTAACCGTCCACATCGTTTGCCTGACCTTGGTAGAGGCCCACTTGTCCCACCCCCTTGGGCACCGCCAACTCCCTGAAGCCCTCCGCGAAAGCTTCCGATGATTTCCAGGGATATCAGGGTACGTGGGGAGACTTCGCGAGGCCCAACCGAGTTGGAGATTAATATAGTCTGATGCAGGCATCTATGCACCACCACCGTGCCAAGCCAGGGCAATCCTGGGCCCCAGGATGTTGTATGCCCCTCCTGGCCTCGGCCAGGATGGCGTATACAAAATGCCAGGGCCGGGATAGCCCTGGCCTGGCACGGTGGTAGTGTGTAGATGCCTTCTGCGTGTAGAACTCCCACTTGCCAAGTCGATTCGCGAGTCGCCCTTTGTCGGTTCTTGAGAGGGCGTCGCGGCAGCAGGTTTGGCGGGCTGGCGCCCGCCGCGGTTGGTCCCGGGTCGTATTCACTAAAGGGTGGTTTGCTCAGAGGGGTGTTTGTCCACCCCAGAACGAGGGCAGAAACCGCTCAAAGCCTCTCCTCGAACCTCTATCCTCAAGCATGGGTCACCGTCCGCACCCCAGGGGTCGCAATCACCCTCGATCCTCCTTCCTCAACCCGATCATCGATCCTCAACCCTTCAAGTGTCCGTGGAGCTTTGCGCGCGCGTCTGGGCCGCGTTGAGGGGCCCTCCGCTGGTGAGTCTTCATTGTCCTCGTGGGGGAAGGAATCGAGCCTCGACCCTCCTCCTCCTTTCCTCCCTCCTCCTCCTTCTTCACCTCCTCCTCCTCCTCCTCCTCCTCCTCCTCCTCCTCGTCCTCCCAGTCCGTAGCCATTTTGGCTCAAGCCATTTTGGCTCAAGCCATTTTGGCTCAAGTAAAACATCAAGGCAGCTGGCCGTTCAGCTCAATTTCGTATCAACGCTCCAAGATCCGCCACGGCTGCCCTGCCTGCGGTTCCACTCCATATCCGAACGACAAAAGTCACAGGGTGGTCATTCCTCCTAACATTAATTCGATTGCAGATCGTGGGATTGGCTCTTCTCTCTCTTGGTATCGGTCAGGCAATTCGCGGTGCTCAAAAGCTGAACTCTATCGCATGCATGCAGACAGCGGCAGCTCTAGAAGTGAATCCAAAAGCAGAAGCCAAGCCAGTGATCGACGTGACCGCAGAGACCGTCGCCGAGCCGAATATCGTCGTGACCCAGACCGCGACCGACGAAGGGATTCACATCGCCGCCGTGACCGAGACCGACGCCAACATTCATCATCTTCTGGAGAAGCCGACCGCACACCACATGGACATAGTGGACGATCTAAAGGACCTATCGCACGTGATGGACCCCCTCAAAGATTTCACTCTGCAGCGGATCAAGCAGCATGGGAACGCGGAGTTCAAGCAAACTGGGAAGCGACAGCACCTTTTCCCTCTCAAGAGCAGCAAGCTTGCAGGGCTCAGCTCAACAACATGGGCGGTCAGTTGAACAGCAGGCCTTGCTTGAACATGCAACAGCAGCTCCTACATTTCCGTCGCAGGAACAACAGCAATGGCTTCCTCATCAGGCAGCTCAGGCTGCTCAACTGCGCTCTACTATTACATCAGCTGCCACTGCCGCAGCCGCCCCAGGAGTCCCAATGGCAGCTCCTGCGGATGCGCATGCTTCAGCCAGTGGTACCGCAGGGCCTTCAGCAGGCCCCTCAAAGAACCTTTGGGCCGCCTCCAGCCTCGACCCCAACATGCAGCAGGAGCTCAAGCAGCTCATGGACGCCCAGATCAACAGCATCACAGCAGCAGTTTGAAGCACCGTGGCATCTTCTCAAACTCAATTCCCTGCAGCCCTTCAGCGACACGAATCAGCCACTACCAGACGTCTTGATTGACAAGAGAATGGCCTCATCGCTATCAAAACCGCCCAGACCAATCAAGAGTCTCAGCATCGTGACCTTTGGGGCGCCATCCAGCGCATCAGTCAGCAACTCAGTCTTGGAGGAGCAGAGGCACCCATACTGGACGTGGCCAAACTATCAGACTGGGACCGCGAGCCAGACCCGACAATCTTCACCTTATCGCGCGCGCAGCCCGTCAATGCAGCTGCTGTCAGATCATCGGTTACAGAATGGTTGGGCGCAGCAGAAGTCGAACCAGGTTCACGGAGAAGGTCCCAATCGCAGATTTATTCTTCAGCTCCTTGGAGGGCGCAAGGTTGCAATTGCTAAATCAATTGCGCTCGCCAGAGCGCTCCAACTCCCAGGCCGTGGGGGTTATAAGCAGTTCACAGTTCAGACCCCAGGAGACTGCGCCATCAACAATGGCCAGTGCGTCTCGCTCTATGTCAACCCTGACAAAAATTTCAAGCGCATCCGAATGGAAACTCAAACTAAGAAGCTGCTGGCCCTCTGCCACCAACTACATTACCCCTCGCACAACTGGCGTGCGCGTCGTGATCAAGGGAGGATTTTCTGCAACACCATTCCCACTGCCAAGCTGGAACTTACCAGCATGGACGCGGCAGCGGCTATTCGTTGGAATCCGGATGCGTTGGCCAAGGTTCCCATCGACAAGGGCACCATCGCTGCAGAATTTGCCGCTCTCTACAAGGCCGAGGGCACAGCACAGTGGCTTTAGCAAGAGATGGACTCCATGACGATATTCGGCATCGGAGTCAGACCAGGCACGGTCACCAGGACGCCCCGATGAGCCAGAGGCACGTCATCATCCACTTCGCCATTTACGACCTGTCCCTGCACTTGACGTCGCCGAACCACAGCTTCATCAATCTGCTCAGCCAGCTGCTGAATGTGCACCCCCACATCACCAGGCACCTGCAGCACAGGGAAGTACCTTGCCGACTTCCACAGGGGGATCAGGACACCCCTGTTGCCCCTGAGGGACTGGAGTGCCCTCCCGATAATATTTCAGTGTCTTCGGTCATGGGAAGCCTGTGGACTGCTGTACTTCCGCGCCTTCATGCTCAGGGGGATGAGGACAACCCAGTTTTCCCCGAGGGACTGGCGAACCCTCCCGATAGTTGCTCAGTTCCCACGGGCATGGGACACCCGCACACTACTGCCCTGCCGGGACTTCTTGCACAGGGGGATCAGGACACCCCTGTTGTCCTTGAGGGGCTGGAGAGCCTTCCAGATAGCACTTCGGATGCTCAGGGCATGGCGAGCCCGCTTCCCAGCAGCAATGGAGGTCTGGTAGCACAGCACGACATACGTCACCCATCACAAGCGCTACTCCCACCTGAACAAATCGCGCCTCAACGCAGCCCCAGCTCTTCAACAGCCTCATCCTCAAGCAGCAGCACCTCGTCCCCTTACTCCACCTCGTCGAGTTCACCTTCAGCACGGCCCTCGCATTCGCGCGCCTCACGTACCTCACCTGCAGCAACATCGCAGGACTCTTCGGGGCACTACATCTGCTGGAACGCACGAGGCCTTCTTTGTCATGACGATCGCAAACGCTGGGCGAAGATCCGACAGCTCACTCCATTTCTGAAGAAGCAATCACTGGTGGCAGTGCAGGAAGTTTACGGATCGCTGTTAGAACTCCAATCTCACATCGACAAGTTCCCTTATCGATATGATGTGTTCTTTAGTGGTTGCCCCACCAGCAGATTCGAAGGCGGTCTGGCCTTCTTGGTTCCTGCGGCTGCCTCCGCGGACACCACCTTTTCCATGGTGCCCATCATCAGAGGACGCGCGGCAGTGCTGTGCATTGCTAATCACAACGCGGGCTTCGAGACGCTTTTCATGAACGTACACAATCATGATTTGATGGCAACAGACATGGTACATGTGACAGAAGCGTGGCATGCTTCACGAAGATGGGCAGCCCAATCGCCGCAGCAACGCGTGTTCATCGCCATGGGCGGCTTCAACACCAGCGCCGTACCCTCTTACAACTTCAAGCATCCATCGGCTCGCTGGCGACCAATGGCCCCTGACGGCCAATGCCAACGTGAACAAGCGCGCTGGCGTCAGCTCTTTGCGTCTCTCACGGAGATCACCCGCGACTTGCCCACGCGCTGCTCGGCGAACACACAGGCAGCGACAGCCATCGATCGCATCTTTATTTCTCTTTCTGGCATCGACCTCATGAATGTCGACGCGCACTTGAATATCCACAAAGACGGAGCTACACTGTCGAACCAGGGCCTGGGCGATCACGCGACCCTCTACTTGGTGCTTACAAATGTGACGGCGGCCCGCCCAGAGGAACAGGCCATTGACCCGAACGTCGTCCGCGACCCCTCGTACCAGGTGCACTTCAACTTCCTGAAGGACAACGTGGCTCAAGCTCATCACACTCCAACTTCCGCATGGAATCAACAAGCTCATCATCAAAGAGGCTGCTCGTCTCACCCGCAATCTTGAACAGCTTTCTTCTCTTCAGGATCTCAGCCGATGGGCGAAGCACGGACGGCTGACCACATTGCGGGCCATTGCACGCACAATTTGGCGCAAAGATAAGGACGCCGCGGCTCTTCTGATGGCGACAACAGAAATTGAACGCGCACGCTTGTGCATCACCGCGGACGGCCCCGAGCTCACGAACAGAGACGCTTTCACCCAGCTGATGGACACCACGGTCACTGCCGACTACGAGCGCCGCGTCGCCCTCGCCACCAAGCGCCAGCAGAACCACGCCGCCGAGCAGATGGACCAAGCTGGGAGCCGCTGCGCCGCCATGCAGCTCACCCGGCGAGCCCAGGCGTGGAACCCGTTCAGACGCCGTTTCGTACTCGCAGGACTTAGGATCCCAAAAGAAGGACCCGCCGATCCCTCCCCCAGTGCCACGAGCGCCCCTCAGGGAATCTTTGAAGGCTTTCAGAAATTCTGACAGCCCATCTTCTCGCACAAGCACGTGGACCCCGCGGCGGTCCGAGACTGCCTGAATGCGCACCTCCCCAAGTTCGAGTATGCGGACCTCAGGGTTCCTGCAGTTCACGATTTCCAGAAGGCCCTCCGTAAGGTTAGACATGCAGCTCCTGGCCCAGATCAAATACCATATGCAGCATGGGCCACTTCTCCTGGTTCGCCCGAAACCCTTCACGACCTGATGATGCAGATGTTTGAAACAGGTCTGGCACCCCACCAGTTCAACGACTCCGTCTTCGCCTTTCTCCCGACAGGGGATGAACCACAGGGCCTCTACGCCGTCTTCCGTGCCCCAGGAGCCACCCGCCCCCTCTCCTTAAAGAGTTGCGACGCTAAGCTGATCGCGCACGTCGTGAACATGGGCTTGGTAGACATGGTTCGGGAGCGTACGATTGACACACAGCAGGGCTTCGTCAAAGGTGGGAACTTTGGACAACACGTGCCGACACTCGATTCTGAGGCCCGTAGAGCAGGTCACTCCCCAGTTGCCCTAGATGCCTTCCCGATTCTGGTTAGCTTTGGCATGAAAGCCGCCTTCCCATCTTTGGGATGGGGGTTTTTATTTGCTTCTCTGGTGGCGCACGGTGTCCCCCCTGGACACCTTAGCGCGATTTATGCGTTATGCCGCGCCCTCGGTGCCTGGGCCCGTGTAGGAGGCCAATTGCAATACATGTTTGGAATCGGCTCTGGAGTGTTCCAAGGGTGCCCGCTCTCTGGGTCTATTTGGGCCCTGGCATTCGATGCCCCTATCCGTCATCTCACCTGCATTTTAGCTTCCCTTCCTGGATCGAATAAACTCGGAGCCTGCGCTGATGATCTGGGCCTCGTTCTCGCTGGCCTTGGGGCCCTCCCGTTCCTCCTTCCCCCCTTTCGGGCTATAGCCAGCCTCGCAGGACGCGAACTTCAGATCCAGAAGACGGTGATAGTGCCCCTTTGGGCCCACTTTTCACCCGCCGTACAGTCTCTAACCCAGCGCTTGCTAGCCTTTCTCACCCCAGAATGGAACAATATCCACGTTGCAGCTTACGCCCGCTATTTAGGCGTGCTCATAGGCCCAGGCGTCACGCTAGACATTCAGTGGAAAGCAGCTTTTGACACATACTGGCTCCGCGTAGTGTAACTTGCGGCGAGTGCACCCGGCCCAGCAGTTGCCATCAAATTATACAATCAACACATGCGTGATCACGGTACTGTCGTACGTCACGCAGTACTTTCCCTTCCCGCCCACGTTTCTAAGACATGAACGTGGCACGCTGCACAATGCATTACGCTCCCCCCCCAAACTCCTGGCGCCTCGTCGACCTCCTCGGTACTCGCTCGTGGTCGGCTTCGTCCTCCCCCACTGCCTTAATCGCGCTCTCTCTTGCTTCCGCGTGGCGCACTGCCATCGACGCACTACCCGACTGGCACCCGCTTTATCGTGCGCTAGTTTCTGCCCAGGACCAGCTCAATCCAGAACTGTCCCTCGCGTCCCTGGCCGAGGTCCGTATTCGGGCCACCGTCTCGCTACCATTTTGGAAGAGCCATGATATAGTAGAATACTGGTGCACCCTCGCGGATGGCACACCACCGTACAATGTGCCACTCACCGCGTGTATTCAAGCCAAGCGAGCTGCGGAAGACGAAAAAGTTTCTGCAGCTCGCGACGCGCGGCGTGCACGGGTCCAGCGTAGCGTTCCCTTTCGTCTGTCCTCCACGCCTCCCTCTACCCTGACACCTTTGCTGAGACCCTAGCACGCCGCCTTCTCGCAGCGCTGCCCGACCTTAACCTGCCACACGATCTGTCTGCACGCTGGCAAGTGCTAGCCAGCCATTTGTCCCGCAAGCCCCCAGCCATTCGCTGGGCAGTTTAGAAAACTCTCGCAGGAGCATGGTGGACGAGCCACCGCTTCCCTTTCGGTTCGCGCAAGACTTGCTTGCTCGGATATGATGTTTGCCCCGATCGCCTCGGTCATTACCTCACCTGTCCCCGCCTCCTGCACTTCCTTGCGTTACCTCGCTCCTTCCTTTCCCCTGACCCACTCGTCCGCATCGGCCTTGGCACGGAAGAGCAGCACATCAATCCTGAGCACTCTATAACTGAAGCCGTTCGAAGAACGGCATTGTCTTACCACTTCTATCACAATTTGCGTATCATTACGCACGCCGCGCCAAGCGCCGCGCTTCTTTACACGACAGGCACCGAGTGCCTAGCAACTGCACGGCACGCGACGCGGCCATAGACAGGGACGAGCGGACGCGCGGACACTTGCCCTCTTCTAGCGTCTTGCCCGCTTGCCCTCGTCTCGTCCTCTTGGGGTACGGTCGCTCCTCGTCCTCCCAGTCTTCTCCCCAGACCTCCTCGCGTCGTTCTTGCGGTAATGTTCTGCATCCGGGGACCCCCACTGGTTCCGAAATGATGAAATGTCCAACCATGGATCGGAACCCAGACTTCAGGGAATCCACGCTGTGAAAACATCACGGCCTCGGACGTCGGCGCCCTCTTTGCGCACAGGAGGAGGACCCCTACGCGGACCACTACAGGCAGCCAGAGCTTCGGCTCCCGACGGACCGCACGAGCTCGAATGAGCTCCCTGCCGGCGCCCAGGCCAGGCGCCCGCCGGTCGTCAGAGGAAAAAGTACCGATACCGCTACCCTTCCCTCGTGTTCTCCTCTTTCGGCCTCCTGGGAGGCCCTCGTCGCCACCACTGGGTTCGCCTCGAAATCCCAGTCAGAACGCACCTAGTCACCCCGGGAGGGGTCCAGGGAGCAGCGGTATCGGTACCTTTTGGTTTCCCCAGGTCGTCGCCGTTTTCGTCGTTGTCGTCGTCGGCGCTGCCCCATTCGCCAAGGAGAACTCAGGGTCCAGGGTCGAGCATTCCGCATGCTCTGGTGTCTTTTTGGGGCCTCCGTAGTCCGTCAGTGCGTCGTGTCGTCGTCGTCGTCGTCGTCGCCATCGTTGCCGTCTGGTGTCGGCAGCGGAGGAGGGATGAATAAGGTCTGTTTCCAGGCCTTCCGAATTGGAGCCGAGAGGATGGAATCGGAGAATCGTGCCGCCGATGCATCTGCAAGGCGGCTCGATGTGGAGCCCAATTGTTCTCCACGCCAACGGCGCCGATGCATCGCCGACGTCGCCGATACATCTTCGATGTACCGTCGATGTATTGGCCATGCCCCGCGACCTCCGATTCCATCCTCTCAGACCTCAGACCCCATTCGGAACGCATCCGTTGTCTTTATTTCGTATTTCACCAGATTTGCGCTCCTAGGGTTCAGGTCGGACGCTCGCTTATTCAGCATGAGGCACATGCCTTCATCCCCATCATCAGGCCCGTCCCTACTCGGGTTTGCTTGCCGCGTGCCGCTTAAGGTGCTGCAGTATGGACGTCCTGCTGTCTGTCGCTCTTATCCCTGATCATCGGTTTTTCAAGGGTGTCCATGGCTCGGTTGGTTCGGCTGCGTCGCTGACAGTTTATTCGGTTAGTTCGGTTCGGTCGGATGTTGTGTCGTGGGGGCTCGGTTGTTTCCTCGGGGCGTGCTGCAGATGTGGGAATGCAAGCTATGATCGAGATGGTATCGATGCTGCAGTTTGCAGTCTCATTTGCTCCAACTCCGTTGTTTCGTTGCTGCGTCGCTGCGTCCCTCCAGAGGCTGCTTACGGCCTGTGGGTTTCGATTGGTTTCGGCCTCGCTGTCGGGCCGTCGGTTTTCGGTTGTGCTGTGACCGTGAACGGCTTCATGCCCAGTGCATCCGCGATGAGCGCGGGGATGAGTGAGAGTGGGCGGGCCTAGGACTGGGATACATCGCTCCAGAGAGCTCTCAAGAAAGTTCCGGAGCGTTCTGGAACGGCCGCGGCGTCCTATACGTCTCCCAGCAGTGCAGGATCTCGGTGACCCCCGATTGGTCCCGTCCGATTTGGCCCCCGTCCTGGCCACGCCCTGTGCGGCCTGGGACGACGCTCCTCCAGCCGCCCGAAGGCCGCGCCGATCGCCCACGGCACGAGGCTGCAGGCCGCCCAGGAGCGCCGCCCGGCGGGCGCCCTCATGCCCTCCTGAGCCCTCCTTCCCTCTGGCCTCCTCCTCCCTATCTGCGCCTCCCCCTTCTCACCCTCCGTGCGGTCAACCCGCATGGTAAGGATGGGCAATTTGCCAAGGCTACCCTTGCATCCGTGCCCCTTCGGCCCATCCTTAGCGACTTTCTCTGGCCAACCTCGTGCGAAAAGCGTTAACATGGCCCTGCGAGGCCCTTGCATCCTTGCCGTGAATCCTTATCATACGGGTTCGCTGTATTTCCCCTTTCCTTGTCTTGCAGGGGATGGACGGGCGGGGGAGGGGCAGGGTGGAGGAGCAGCGAGCGGCGACTGCGGATTGGCGCAGAGTCCACCCCCTTTCGCTTCCTCGCCTGGGGCGCCCGCGCATCTCTCCCTCTGATTCTGCGACCACTTGCGAACCCTACCTGTGCGGGTCTGCTCGACGCTGGTGAATTGGACAACCCCGTTGGGATGTATCTGGCTGCAGACATTCTTCGAAATCTGAGCCGCGGCTGTCGTTTCATCAACCTGACCTGCAGGGGTAGGGTTCACAGGTGGTTTCCTACTGGTGTGGCTCAGGCAGGCCTGGGATGATGATACACCGATCCCCAGAGCTCCAGAGCGCTCTCAGAGCTTTCTGGAGCTCCCTGGAACGGCCGCGGCGCCAGGTGCATATTCCAGACCCGTCAGCCCTCAGAGATTCTCGATCTATCCGCACTCAGATCTACCCTCTTCCGTATCCATGGCCTCGAAGGCCGGGCCTTTGGTCCGAGCCTTCGTGGATACTGGGCGTTTTTTGTTCGCGGAGGCCCCGAGCGGAAAGTATCCACGGGATCGCGCCCTGGACTCCAGACCGCGAGTGCGTCAATACGGATACGTTCGCCGTCCGTGAGGACGCGCTGGTGTTCAAGAGCCCAGAGTCCTGGGACGTGCTGCGCAAGCTCGCGGCGGGGGAGGAGGCGCCGCGGCGGGCGGGCGGCCCCTCGGGCCTTCGGCCGGCTGCACATGAGAGTTGCCCTCGGAGTGCGCGTGGCCTGTCGCCTGAACGATTTTCGGGCGTCGTCGCCCGTTCCCCGGGGTCTACCTGCCTCGGGACGAGCTCCAGTGGCTGCGCCTCGCCGAGAGCGTGGATCGCCCCGAACGGCCGCCGGAGGCCCCAGTCCTGGCCCCACAGCCGAATTCAGGGGCAACGATAGGGGGGGATAGGCACAGCGGGGGATGCATCGACACGCAATCGCCCATTGATCGCCGATCGGGCGGGGCCCGATAGCCCCAACCTGCCCAGGATGGTGCGGATTCACTATCAGGGGCCGCGGGCCCATCGCCGATCTATCGGTGATGTATCGCCGATTCCAGGTCGATGCATCCCCCCATGTGCTAGACCCCCCCTATTGTTGCCCCTCACGAATGACCCGTCGCCCGAGTGACCTCTGGTGCGCTGCTGTCGTGGGACGTGGCGCCAGTCCCAGGCGCGCGGGCCGCTGTGCTGCTGCGCCGCGCGCAGCGATCGGCAGGCCACGCACCGAGGGTTCACTCCTTGCTCAGGGCCGCTCCTTTCGCGACGGCCGACTCTCGGATGATGACGTCGTGCCATCCCGCCGCAACAACCCTCGTGGCTTGGGGCTTGGGCCCGAGAGCTGCACCTATCCGCGCGGGCCCACGCGGGAGCGCGAAGGTCCTCGCGCATTCCCGCTCCGCTCGGCGCCGAGGCCCCAGAGATGTAGTCAGGTGGCACAAGGGCGGCGTGAGGAGAGCACAACGGACGTCTTCGCCTGGCCTGGGGAACGTGAGGGGGGAGGGAGGTTGAGGGTGAGGGAGGAAGGAGCGGAGGGAGGGGGGAAGGACGCCGAGTGGGAGGCAGAAGGGCCGGGGGAATAGCAAGCGCTGGAGGGGAGCATCGGAGTACAGCGGTCGAGGGAGTAACCAGGGGACGCGTACACCCCGAAGATCTCGCGGCCAACTTTCGCCACTCCGGCCGTCCCCGAGCCAGACTCACAACGACCATGCGCCAGGAGGGGAGGAGGATGTTGATCAGGAGGGGGAGAAGGAAAAAGATGATATCGAGGTCGGGTTTGGGGAGGTGGAGCGGGGTAAACGAGGTGGGGAGGAGTCGGAGGGGGGGGAGCAGGAGGAGGAGGAACGAGGACGACGAGGACGAGGACGAGGATGAGTATGAGGGGGAGGAGGATTGGGGGCGGATGATGAGGAGGAAGAGGAAACACGGAGGAGGTGGAGGGGCCAAAGACAAGCTAGGTGCGCTAGGGTCACATCTGACTTCCTACCCCTCACTCCCATCCCTTACCATGGCGTAGACCTCCTATGTATTCGTACAGTCGGATGTCGAGGAGGGCAATGATCCTAAGAGGGTACGCGATGGATGGAAAGCATGGCGTAGAAAGGCACAGCAGATCAGAGCATGCCATAGCATGGCGTGGCATTGCGTAGTTAAGCAGTGCATCACAAAGCACATCATCGCAAAGCATGGCATCGCACAGCGGTGCACAACACAGCATCGCATTGCATACCGTGGCATGACACCAGATGACTTGGAGGGTAAGTGGCTCGTCTACGAGAGGACAGGGCCTGTCCGGAATGCCGGCTCCATGTCCTACGCAACCGTGCCTGCCCGATGTGGGCACTTTCCAATGCCATGTGCCGTCCAGTAGGGGTACTATAATTTTTGAAGCCCACCCCCTCCTTTCGACACGCAGCCTCGCGTTCCCCAGACCCCCTTCAAGTTTCCCTGGGCTCCCCAGAGCATCAGGAGCCCAGGGAGACCAGCGGGAACGAGGCCAGCGCTGCAGCGGGACCACGATTTTGAATGACCGAAACGCGGACATGAGGGCAGCGCTGCAGTGGGAGCACGATTTTGGAAGAAGCGGAAACGAACGACTGAAAAACACAGGAAAACGCAATTCATGAAATCCTGTTTGCAAGAAAAATCAACCCCCGGAGAGGACGGGAGACTCTCCGGACAGAGTCAGAGGGCCGGAGGAGGGAAGGAGAAGGCGCAAATGGCATGCCCCGCTTCTGGAAATCTTGTCCTCAGTACCTGCAGCAGCTGTGCGCCGGGTTCGCGCTGCGTCGACGCGGGGGCGTCGCTGGTGCGGGCGCTCAAGGTTGAGAAGGCCACCGGCGGCCTGAACCCGGCGGCTCGAACCAGGCCAACCTTCAGCGATCTCCGCTGACGGATGCTGGTGATCCTCAGGCCGTGACGTGTGTGAGCCAGTGTGCTTACCCCGTTCAGATCCACCGATAGACTGTGTGGGCCCTCGTTGCGTTGTCTGCTGGAGGGCTTCGGCTGACAAGCACACGCTGACGCTAACGCACATGTTCTGAGGACCACCGAACATAGCGGAGAGCGCGGTGTCGGAAATACACCGTCCACGTCGACGCGACGGGAGCCAGCCGCACCCTGCAGTGGGCACGTCAAAAAGCAAGTCGGCTGCTCGCGAGTGCTTAGGCCGGCTCGGGGGCCGACATACCCTTCGGCGGGCTTCTGCGGGCTTTGGATGCCGAGCTCTCTTGCGGGGATCCGCGGGCCTTCTGCACCACCCCCCTTTCGGTCAGCTCTGGAGGCCTGGTGTTGGGCTAACACATGGCTCACTGTGCAATCGACGTTGAAGCTTCTGTTGCGGCTCTTCCGCCCGCTTCCGCCAGGGGCGAAAGGCCTTCGATCTCTAGCGTACGTGGACCCCCGTGCGCCCCACGTGCAGGCGGATGGTTGGGCATGGGACGATCGAGAACGGATGGGCGCGCTCTTGGTCCCTCCGAAACTGCAGCGGGAACGGGAGGAGGACGAGGAGGAGGAGGAGGAGGAGGAGGAGGAGGAGGTATTGTGATCTTGCCCGACAGGCCTTAGAGGCGTTTTGGGCGTTGTGTGTCTGTCTTCCTTGTGTTCTGTGCCCTCCGCCGCGCTGCCCGTCGCCCCTCTCGCGACTTGACTTGGGATCCCACCTCTGAACAACTGTCAGTTGGCATGTTTGATGATGTGGCGCCCGCACCGCAAATTCCCACCAGCCCTCTGGGCGCAGGTGGTCTAGGCGTTTCCCTTTCCAACCTCCTGCCTTTCCCTGCTCGGGAGGTTTACCTCCCCCCCCCCTCCCTGCGTTTGGACGGGGGGGGGACGGACCCATAGCAGCGTCCAAGATGGCCCAAGATGGCTCCAAGAGGGCCTCCGAGAGCGCAAGATGGCCTCCAAGATGGCCCAAGATAGCGGTAGACGGGTCAAGATAGCCTCCGACACGCGTCCAAGAGGCCTCAAGACGGCCCCAAGACGGTTTCAAGTGCCCTCCGAGGCCTCCAAGGACCCCCCCAAGATGCCAAAATCATTCAAAAACCTAAGGACAATCAATGTTTTTTGCCTTCTCGCTTGTTCGCCTCCGAAGGGCTCTTGAGGCCTCAAGATGGCCCCAAGATGGCCCAAGACAGCCCCAAGCGGGGCCCAAGAGAGCCCCAAGACGGCCCCAAGAGCGCCCAATAACGCTTCAAGAGCGGGCCAAGAGGGTCCCAAGACGGCATGTTTGAGCCTCCGAAAGGGGGGGGGGGGGGGGCAAGAATTGCCCCCCCCCCCTCACCCATTTCTTTGGCCATAGGGACCAAGACGGCCCCGAGAGGCCTCCCAGAACCCCCCCAAAGAGCCCCAAGAGGGCTCCAAGACCTTCCAAAAGAGCCCCAAGAGGGCCCCACGAAGGCCCCAAAAGAGCCCCAAGAAGCTCCAAGAAGGCCGTAAGATGACCTCAGGAGAACCCCAAGAAAGAGCCCCAGGAGGCCCCAAGAGGGGCCCAAGAGAATCCCAAGAGGGCCCCAAGATGCCTCCAAGTTTCGGAACGCACGCGAGTTTAAGATACAAGTCGGTGCAACAACCATTACGAGTCATCGAAATACCCCTCACCTCTCATCGAAGCACCATCGTAATTTGCACGGATTTCCACCTTAAACTTCAATGCGGGAAGCTATGTGTGATGCTTGTGTTCTCGAAGACGTCTGCGCGACTGCATGCGTTCTGTCACCCCTGATTCACCAACTCCCCTGGTGATCGTTTCTGGATGGGCTGGTGGGGATGCAGGGGTCGATTGGTGGTGGTGCTCATGACAATGAGGTTGACGACAGCGACCATGATGCTGATGACGGTGCTGGTGCTGGTGTTGGTGATGGTGATGATAGTACAGTTGATGAAGCATGTGTTGGCGTTGATGAAGAGTATGGTGGGGATGTTGTTGTTGGTGTTGTTGGTGTTGGTGTTGGTGTTGGTGTTGGTGTTGTTGTTGTTGTTGTTGTTGTTGTTGTTGTTGTTGTTGTTGTTGTTGTTGTTGTCGTTGTTGTTGTTGTTGTTGTTGTTGTTGGTTTTGGTGGTGGTGGTGGCGGTGACGGCGGCAATAATGGGGAGTGAGATCCCACAGCGTTCAGGCCAACGATGATCCGACGGCAGCGGGCGTCGGCGTGGCTGCAGCTGCGACATTGGAAAGGGGGGGGGAGAGGAAAAGTGGAGGTCGGTTCTCGCCGAGGGTAACCATTGCCGACACCGATCACGGCAGGGCCATCGCACGCCCGACAGCGGCAAATCCGCAGCCACCGACGTTTGTGCCACCTCCTGCCTCACATGGAAGGCCGTGCGCCGCCAGCCTGGACCATATCCGCGTCCCCAAGATTGGCACCACCTTATCGAAGACGCCTACGGCGAATCACCGCCGCCCCTTGCCTTTTGGAATCGCCCATGTGGCCGAGCGTTTTGGCAAGAGCTCCGCCAGGCTATCAGACAGTATGTTTCCCCAGCCGCTGTGAAAACCCTTCGGGGAACACTTGGGGGAGGATGGCGGGGAAGATCAGGAGGAGGGGGAGGAGGAGGAGGACGAGGAGGAGGAGGAGGAGGAGGAGGAGGCCTGACGTGGTTCGTTCCAGTTCCGGGGGGGGGTCACCATAATGGGCTGCACTAGTGCGGAGAATTGCTCATGAGGGAACATAGAATTGCTGTAGGTGCGGGGCGTGGTGGCTACCTCCAGAAGAGTGAGGAGGAGGCGGGTCATTATGACGAGGATGGGATGCAGAAGGGGGGAGGAGAAGGACCAGTGCAGACCCAAGAAGCATTGGCGATGTTGCAATACACCTTCCGTTCAAGCTCACCCTCTATAGGTCCTCCAAGAATGATTATGCACAAGTGGAAGCGCCCCGTTTTAAGACAACCGTCTGAGAACCTTCAATGGGGCCAAAACTTCAATCCTTGGACTTCAACGCCGCGAATCAAGTTTACTATTGTGTCCTGACGACCATGCACGGTGACAGGACACATTTCTTTGGACTGCAGCTCCGCGAATCAACGTAACTGATGTGCCCTGGCAATCCTTCTTCACAACCGAACACCATTTCTGTGATGCCGGCCAGAAGGATCCGTTACCATGTTGCACACAGTTGAGACGGATGAACGCGGCGTTGAGGTGAGAGCCACATTTTGAAAACCACCCGCCCTCCATCCGTGAAGCTCTGGCAAATGTGTATGACGAATGTGCGTGGCGCTAAAGCGAAAGCCACAGTTTGGAAACAACCCGCCCTTCATCCGTGAAACTCTTGCACACGTGCACGACGATTGTGCGCGGCGCTAATGCGAGAGCCCCTGAAAAATTACTCCGACGGAAGGACCCCACATGAGAATCCTCCAGGCGAATCTGGAAAAAGCCCTCACCGTCGTCCTCGTGGTTGGTGAGGCGTCCTGGCTGTCTCTTCTGCGTATATTTCTTCTCGCCCTGGCGCGGGCCCTCCCCCCGCTCCCTACATTGCCCCCGACCTCGCCCTCCTGTTTTTTTTCGCGCCCCGTCACCTCCTCGCCTGCCTTTCCATTGCATGAACTCCTGAGCTCATGGCATCTCGCAACCCAGAGTTGCCAAGATGTCTCGGGCGAAAGTGCCCGGACACCATGGGGTAGGGCACCTCCGAGGTCAGAGTTCGAAGATGTCTTAGGCGGAAGCGGCCAGACCACTAAGTGGCAGGGCATATCCGAGGTCAACGTTGCGAGGATGTCTCAGGCGGCAGTGGCTTGAACACTTCACTTCAGGGCGTTTCGGAACTCAAAGTTGCGAGGATGTCTCAGGCGAAAGTGGCCGGGCCACCATGGGGCACGGCACTTCCGATATCAGAGTTGCGAGGATATCTCAAGCGAAAGCTGCCTGAACACCTCACCCCAGGGCGTGTCGGAACCCAGAGTTGCGAGGATGTCTCAAGCGAAAATGCCTGCCATATCGACTCCCGCAGGCCCCGGGCCTCGAAAATGGCTACGGTGGCGGCGACGGCGGCGGCGGCGACGACGACGATGGCCTCGTCTTCGTCCAAGGCATCGGCGTCCGAACACGAAAATTTAAAAAGAGCATAGTAGTTTCCTGCTTCAAAGGAACGAATGTAGATCGTACTGTGAAGCGTCCCAGTGGATACGTGCCGGAACACGACCCAGAGGAAGCGCACGGGAGTTCGTCCCAGTGGATACGTGCCAGAGCACGACCCAGAGGAAGCGCACGGGAGTGCGTCCCAGTGGATACGTGCCGGAACACGACCCAGAGGAAGCGCACAGAGTGCGTCCCAGTGGATACGTGCCGGAACACGACCCAGAGGAAACGCACAGGAGTGCGTCCCAGTGGATACGTGCGGGAGCACGACCCAGAGGAAGCGCACAAGGGTGCGTCCCAGTGGATACGTGCCGAACACGACCCAGAGGAAACGCACAGGGTGCGTCCCAGTGGGTACGTGCGGGGGCACGGCCCAGAGGAAACGCACAGGGGTGCGTCCCAGTGGATACATGCCGGGAATACCGCTCTGGGAACACCACGAACACAAAGTGGCTTACAGTTGGCTCTGGACATTCAGAATGTGGCCCGGGAGTTGTGGTTTGGGAACACGCAGAACACGAAGTGGCCTACAGGTGGCTCCGGGCATTCAGGCATCCAAAATGTGGCCCGGGAGTGGTGTTCTGGGAGCACGAAGAACACGAAGTGGCCTACAGTTGGCCTCGGGCATTCAAAATGTGGCCTGGGAATGGCGTTCTGGCAGCGCGGGGGCCCAAAAGTGGCCACAGCTATAGGAATTTGATGACCCGCTCGGATTAGTAACATGATCCGCGGGCCCCATAGGGAGGGGGCTCCCGCTTGAGACTTCTTCGGGTTAGTAACGTGATTGGTTCCAGGCGTTCAAAATGTGGCCTGCGAATTGCGTTCTGGCAGCGCGAGAGCCCAAAAGTGGCGACAGTACAGGAATTTGATGACCCGCTCGGATTAGTAACATGATTCGCGGGCCCCATAGGGAGGGGGCCCCCGCTTGAGACTTCATCGGGTTAGTGGCATGATCCGCGGGCCCCATAGGGAGGGGGCTCCCGCTTGGGACTTCCGTGCAATTCACTCACAGACGAGGCCCAAGGCGAGTGAGTGAGTGACAGACTGACTGACTCGTGATGATGATGATCATCACACTCTCACGCGTACAGTCATCATCATTATATGTGAGTTCATGAGCGTGTGAGTGAGTGAGTGTTGACGAGTCAGTGAATGAGTGAATGAGTGAGTGAATGAGTGAGTGAGCGCACGAAGACAGAAGAGGAGAGGGGGTGAGGTGAGGAGGTTCCTGCGCGGGGTGCCCAGAGAAAACAATAACCCCACTTTGGATGTGGGGAAAAACAGGCCGCCTTCCATCCGTGACACTTGCAGCATGACAGAACGGAGATGCGCGGCGTTGAAGCGAAACTATAGTTTGAAAACGACCTAACATCCGTGAGGTTCGTGCAACATGTTTGCAACATGTTGAGGCGCATGCGCATGGCGCCATGGCGAAAACCACATTTTGAAAACGGCTCGCCATGCATCCGTGAAGTTCTTGCACGCTTTGGAGACGCATGTGCGCGGCGCTGAGGTGAGAACCACGTTTTGAACACCCGCCATTCATCCGCGAAGTGCTTGCAAACTTTTGAGACGAATAATCGTGGCAATACGGTGGAAACCACATTTTGCAAACGACCTGCCTTCCATCCGTGAAACTTCAGGGCTAGAAGTGGTGAGGGAGTCTCAAGCGAAGCGCCGGGCCCGCCCTACCGACACGTCTCGGGAAGCGGCACGGAGGAATTATGTGTGAGGAAAAAGGATAGTGGAGGACGAGGTGGCGGATCATTATGACGAGGAGGAGGCGGAGGAGGAGGAGGAGGAGAAAAAGGAGAAAGATGAGGAGCAGGGGGAGGATTGGGAGGATTGCGAGGATTGGGAGGGGCGGGGGGGGGGGGTGAAAGGACGGGGGTGGGGCGAAGCGATGGAGGGGAAAAGTGAGCGGGTAGGTGCAGGGACGACGGAGAAGACGAGCACGAGCATGAGGAGGATGAGGAGGATCGAGGACGGAAGGTGGAGAGAGAGCCGGCCGAGCCCGAGGTGCGCGCCGCCGGCGCCCCCCTTGTGTGCGCCGGATTCCCGATGGTGGCGCTGATCGGCGGCGGTGCCGTGGAGAGCCAGCTCCATCATCATCTTCGTCGTCGTCCTCCTCCTCACCGACAGGTGTCGTGAGAAGTCCCGAAGAAGCCAAAACAATGTTTTTTTAGTAGGTTTCCCAGGCCAGCTCAAAAGCGGTCCAAGACGGCCCACATACGCCCCGAGATGGCTTCCAGGCAGTCCAAGAAAGCCACAGGAAAGCCTAACGGGGCCCCGAGAACGCCCCCAAACAGCCCGAAGAGATCCACAAGACGGCCCTTAGGGCCCCAGAACAACCCGAAAGGGCTCCAAGACTATCAAACAGGCCCCGAAAAGAGCTTGAGAACGGCCCTAAGGCACCCCTGAGTACTTGCCCACTTGTGGATGTATTACGGTGACGCTTAGCAAATGAATTGTTATCTCGGTTAAGCATATGTCAAGAGTGTGTACATTCGTGCATGTATTTGTGTTGGCCAACGTGGACCCCAAACAGTCGCTGATAGCATACCAGGTGATGCAATCTAAGTGGGGCAAGCTGTGTGGTGCAAGCTATGTGGTGTAAGCTACGTGGTGCAATCCCAATCCATGCTACACGACCTACGGGGTGGGAGCTACGTAGTGCAACCGAAGTGGTGCAATCTAGTCGGCGTGAGCTATTTGGCGTAAGCAAAGCAGCGCAACGGAATGCAATGCAAAGCAGTTCAATGCAATGAAATACAACGCAAAGCAATGCAAAGCAACGCAACGCAATGAAAAACCACGCAATGCGATTGCAACGCGACGCAACGCACAACACAACGAAACAAGCAACGCAAGTCAATGCAAACCAATACAAATCAACAGAGCACCATGCAACGCAAAGCAATGCAATGCAATGCAATGCAATGCAATGCGATGCAACGCAAATCCATGCAACGCAATGCAAAACACTGCATTCAATGCAATGCGATTGACATGCAACGCAATGCGATTGCACTGCGATTGCGGCGCAATGCGATTGCAGCGCAATGCGATTGCAGCGCAATGCAATGCGATTGCAATGCAATGTGGCGACGAGGCGGTGGCGACGAGCGGCGACGAGGCGGCGAGCGTCGACGGGGCGACGACACGCTGGCCAGGGCGACACACGAGCCCGCGACGAGGCGGCGACGGGCGGCGACGCAAAGCAACGCAAACAGCAACACAACGCAACGCAACGCACTGCAAAGAAATGTAAAACAATCAAGCGCGATGCACAGCAACGCAGTGCAATACATTGCAACGCAATCCAAAGCACGACATATCAATACAACGCGATTGCAATGCAATGCAATGCGATTGCAATGCGAATGCAACGGTATGCGATTGAACTGCGATTGCAAGGCCAAGCGATTGCAGTGCAATGCAATGCGATTGCAATGCAATTTAGCGACGAGGCGGCGGCGACGAGCAGCGACGAGGCGGCGATGGGTGACAACGAGCAGCGACGAGGCGACAACAAGTGGCCGGGGCGGCGCACGTTGTGCAATCTATGTGGTGCAATCGAATTGAAGCGATCCACGTTGTGCAATTCATCTTGCCGAACTCGAAGTTGTCACCTCCACTGCCCGCACAAACATCACACCCACCCGCCCGCAACTTGGGTTACAAAGCCAATGCGACGGCGATAGCGGTGAGTGCTTGGCGTTGGCTGGTGCATCTCTGCGGCCGCGCCAGCCCGCGCATGCTCGCGCGCGCAGCGACCAGCTAGTGCGGCGCGACCGACACGGCCGCGGTGTCGCTGATTTGTGGGCACTTCAGCGGGCTGTTCAGTTCGAGTCAGTGACTTGGGCGGGCGCGGTATCATGGCGACGCCGACAACGGTCGACACGATGATGAGAGCAGCGACGATGGTGACAATTGTTGCGGTGACGACGGCAAGTCCAATGACGGCGCTGGTGTTGGTCACGTTCGCCGGTAACGATGACGATGTTCTCGCGTCGGTGATGAAGGTTCTGGAATGAGTTCGGCATGCGCGCGGCCGACGCGCGCGAGTGGCCCGCGTGGTGCGATTTGACACGGGCCGTTCCCCCCCAGCACGCGCGCAAAGGGCGCCTGGATGAGTCTGGCATGCGGCGCGAGAGGCCAGAAATATATATTGTGATGGCCACGTTGAGAAATTCTTTACGCTTCGCGTATCCCCACCAGCCCATCTCTCAACAGCAACTCTTGCGGAGCATGCCGGCAGTCGTGTTTTTCAGGCGTGTTTCCGCCTGCCCCCGCATATCTCCCCCGTTAGTCCTTCCTCCCGCCTCCTTGTACATCCTCCTTGTGGGGGGAGCGGGAGAAGGACGAGGCGGAGGAGGAGGGAGAGATTTGAGTCGTTTGGGGTTTCTCGTCCTGGTGTGAGTCGTTCGGGCCCTTCTTCCTGGTGTGAGTCGTTCGGGCTCTTCGTGGTGTGAGTCGTTCGGGCTCTTCGTCCTGGTGTGAGTCGTTCGGGCTTCTCGTGGTGTGAGTTGTTCGGGCCCCTCGTCCTGGTGTGAGTCGTTCGGGTCCCTCCTCCTGGTGTGACTCGTTCGGGCTCCTCGCGGTGTGAGTCGTTCGGGGCCCTCGTCGTGGTGTGAGTCGTTCGGGCTCCTCGTGGTGGCTTGTATGAGCGCTGCCCCTCCTCCTGGTGTGGCTCGTTCGGGTTCCTCGTGGTGTGAGTCGTTCGAGGCCCGCGTCGTGGTGTGAGTCGTTCGGGCTCCTCGTGGTGTGAGTCGTTCGGGCGCCTCGTCCTGGTGTAAGTCGTTCGGGAACCTCTTTGTGGTGTGAGTCGTTCGGGCTCTTCGTGGTGTGAGTCGTTCGGGCCCCTCGCCCTGGTGTGAGTCGTTCGGGCTCGTGGGGCCTCTTGGGGGCCTCTTGGAGCCTCTTGGGGCCTCTTGGGGGCCTCTTGGGGGCCTCTTGGGGGCCTCTTGGGGGCCTCTTGGGGCCTCAGGGGGCCTCTTGGGGGCCTCTTGGGGGCCTCTTGGGGCCTCAGGGGGGCTCTTGGGGGCCTCTTGGGGGCCTCTTGGGGGCCTCTTGGGGCCTCTTGGGGGCCTCCGGGGGGCCTCTTGGGAGCCTCCTGGGAGCCTCCTGGGGGCCTCTTGGGGCCATCTTGGGGCCTCTTGCGACCTCCTCAGAAGCGCAAAGGAGCGCTACCCCCTGACAAGGACAAAATCAGCCCAAAACCTTTGTAAAATCAATGATTTTGCTAAGAAGGAAGAGGAACGCGGCCCCCTCAGAAGGCCAAAATGGGGCCAACACCGTAGTAAAATCAATGTTTTTTACTTCAACGACGAGTTCAGGGACCAAACTCCCTCCCCCCCCTCGGGGCCAGAATCCTCGTGAGGGTCGTCGTTTTTTGGCCCTCCCAGGAGTCGAAAAAGACTTCTCCAACGACCCGCGGGGCGCCCTCTCCAGGTCCAGGGGGAGGGGGGAGGGGGAGGGGTAAACCCCTCCCCGAAGGGGAAGAAGGGGGGTTGAGGACAGAGAGAGCTCTCTAAACCACTCACGCCCAAAGGGCTGGTGGGACTTAAATTTTTGGTAAGATTTCGCCACCGCGCGCAAGGAAACTGGCGTTACAACGCTATGCGTATATATATATATATATATATATATATATACACGCGGGACACTCGTGTTTGAAGTCGTTTGAAGGAGTTCGGCATGCGCGCGTGCACTTATTGTAAAGGGTTCTTGCGACAGCACGCGCGCAAGCGCGTTTGAACGTTTGAACGATTTCGACACGCGCGCGCGAGAGGCCCGTTTGGTAGCATCAATGTTGACACACCTAGGGTTTCCTTCAGAATTCGCCAGAGCGCGGGCGCAGGCTTCTCTTGAGAACCCTTGTTGCGGAACCATATGTGTTTACATGTTTTCGGGGCGCTCGATTTTGAGCTTTTTACGAAGCCTACGAAACCAACATTTGTTTTAACGACGTCGGCAAGCGCGCGCGACGACGCGCGCGCGCACCTCGTCCCATGTATTGTAAGGGATTGTTTTAAATGGGTGCTGTTTGATAAACGAGTGCGCGCATTTTTTTTTGTCCGAGGGCAGGGTGGGGGGCGCGAGCTCCGGCCTGGTTTGGATGGGGCGAGTTCATATTTAGGATGGGCGTTGCGGCAGAATCGCATGTATACTACACATCCCCAGAGGGTTGCCAATATGTCCAGCCTCGGGAGGGCGGTGGATCTACATTTGGTCTTCCGGTTTGTTATTTATGAAGGATGAGTTGACGTATTCCACGCCCGTGCATTCGCCCCACTCACCCACCCGGAACTTGGTTTGCAAAACCGGTGCGGTGGCGATTACGTTGAGTGTTTGGCGTTGGTTGGTGCATGTGTGCGGCCGCGCTAGATTGCACATGCTCGCGCGCGCAGCGACCAGCTAGTGCGGCGCGACCGACGCGGCCGCGGTGGCGCTGACCGCTAGGCTAGACACCCCTCAGCGGACACTTCAGTGCGAGTCGGTGTTTGGGGCGGGCGCGGCATCATGGCGACGCCGACGACGGTGGGCGCGATTTTGAGAGTAGCGACGACGGCGACGACGGCTGCGACGACGACGGCCCTGCCAATGACGGCGCCGATGTTAATCGCGCCCGCCGATAGCGATGACGATGTCCTTGCGTGGGCGATGCAGGTTCCTGAGGGAGGTCGACATGCGCGCGCGGCCGACGCGCGCGAGTGGCCGACGTGGAATTATTTGTCGCGTGTCGCACCCCCCTCCCCCGAGAACGCGCGCAGGGGCGTTCGAATGAGTTCGACATGCGGCGCGAAGGGCCCGATTGGCAGACGTGGATGAACACCTGGTATTTTCAAGCATCAGCAAGACCGCGAGCGCAAGCTTTTGTTTGAAAATTGCGGTTGCAAAACCATGTGCTTGTTGTTTAAAAGATGTGTTCGGGACGTTCCTTGTTTAAAACAATAAAGCACATCCCAACGGAATCTCCGTTACTTGAAGGAGTTTGGCGGCGCGCGCGACGACGCGCGCGTTTTTTGTTTGAATATGTGGTTTTGTGTGTTAGTTTTTTTGTTTTTTGGCATATATATATATATATACATGTATAAAAAAAGGCGAGGGAATCTCGCGACAACAGGGCTTTCGAGCGATTTCGACACGCGCGGGAGAGGCCCACTTTGTCGCACGCGGTGCATCCTTCGAACAAAAAAACGATGTAAGTTGAAAAATTCGCAAGAGCGCGGTCGCAGGTTTCTGAAAACACGTATTGCGACCCCATGCGGAAAAAAGAGGGGGCGGGGAGGCGGAGGAGGCGGGGGCGACGCGACCCCGAGGGTCGGTTGCGCTGGCCCCGAGGGCGGCAGACATTGCCGCGTGCCCAAGGACGTCCATTTTGGCCCGTCCTGGCGTTGGAACGCCCGATATTTACGTTCCTGAGCGGCCTGCGGGCCGCGGGGGGCTACGAGGCCGAAGGCCTCGGGGCTCTCGAGGACCTCGGAAGCGGGGGGGGGGGCCAGGGGCGTGGAATCCACGCGTCTGGACAACAACAGACTCAAAAAGGACTGCGGCCACATGCTCGTTATCGGCTGGGGCGCCCTCTTGCGACCTAAGGGGGAGGCGGCACGGGGCCACCTGCAACCCGGACGAGGGGCAGGACCAAATCTGCCAGTTCGCGCGCCAGCTGATCGAGGAGGACTTCGACAGGCGCAACCTATGTCGGAGGCATGGCCTCCGCATCGCGCCTGTCGCAGGCAAACCCAGACAATGGAGCGTCTTCGAGGGATCGGCAAAGGCGAAGGGAAGGGGCCAGATCCTACAGGGAAGGCGAACGCCGCGCCGACCCGACCGCGCCCAGCAACGATCAATCCAGGCAGCGGCGTCTTGGGAGCCGCGCCCAGCGCCCGTAACCACCTGGCCTCCCAACCTTCGGCCTTCGCAGGTCATGGTCCGTCCCGTGCGGCCAGGCGGACCCGCCCGTTGCGTCAGTCTTAGCGCTCCCGCATTGAGCCGCCGCTTCCCTTCTCCCCTCCTGCCGGCCGCCGCTCGCAGGCTCGCCCTCGCGTCCTGTGGGCCCCCGCCAAGGGTGGCTCTGCGGCGCCTGCTTGGCCGCGGCGGCCCACCGCTCCCTCCCCTGAGGGCGGTCCGTCCTACGGGGCTTCTTCTGCTTTGCACTGCTGACTGCACCAGTTCGGTGCTGTGTGGGCGCCCCCTCCCGCCCTGATTTTCCGGGCTGGGTGGCGGCGGTGGGCGCCCCCCCCCCCCGCGCCCGCCGGTGCCCGCGTTTCCCCGCCCCCCATCGGGGCTATAGGAGCCGGGCCTCTGGCAGTTTTGGCCCGCTCAGGGCAGCCGCCTTCGCCGTTCTCTACGCCCCGTCGGCTCCGGCTTGTCCCTCCGGACTGGGGCTGCACCCTCTCCAGCTCCAGCGCTTGCGCCGTCGGCGTCTCCCGCTGACCGGCGGGCTGCCGCGTCCGCCCGTGCAGCGGTGCCGCCACGGGCGCGGCCCTCCGCTTCCCGCGCTGCGTTCCCCCGCCCGCCCTGGGCCTGGGAGTTGCACTTCCGGCACCTTTTGGCCAGGCCGAGGGGCCACGTCCCCGCGCTCCGCCCCCTCTCCCCGTGGCCCTTCTCCGCCGCTCGCCCTGGCCGTGGGCCGCCTCCCTTCGCTGCCCCGCCCGCCCCGGCAATCGCGCGCTCTGGGCGCCTCCCCTCCCTTTTGCCGGCCCCGCGCTCCGTGTCGCGGGCGCGCATTTTTCGCAGCGACAGGCGGGCCTTCAGCCCTCTTGCCCACCACTGTGACCGCTGCTTTCTCCAGCTTGGTGTCCTTCTCGCCTTTCCTGGCAGGGTGACCCGCTCCCATCGTGACTGCACCTGTTCGGTACTTGCCCCGCGCCTGTTGCGAACCACCTCGCGGTTCCCACAGGGAGTCAGCAGCACGCGTGCTCCCCTTCGGCCTACTGGCCGCGCGCGTCCCTGCCGGCGCCCGGGCTGGTCTTGCCGCGCGCGCCTCCCCTTCTTTTGCCCGCTGTCGCGGGCCTCGCCGCCCCCTCCTTCAGGGCTCCGGCTTTCTTTGACTGTGCGCGCGCGCGCACCTCCGCCAGCTGACCTGGTCAGCCTTCCCCCCGCCGCCGCCGGCCCCGCAGCCCCGCTGCCGCCGCTGTCCCCCCCCCCCCCCCCGGCGCCGGCCGCGCCACGCGCCCTGGGCACCCCGCCCTTCTGAGCGGCCCTGGCCCCTTCACAATTAGACAGTATAAATGCTACTCTCTTCTTTTCCCCCTATGACGCCCGGAAGAGATCTTGCCCCCCTTCGCGTATTGTTTTTGGCGCGCAGGATTCCGGGGAAACGGGTTGTTGTTTGGGTTTGTTGTTCAACGTGTTGCTCTCGCTGATGCGCTGGCCTCATTATCGGGCTTCCGCTCGTTCCGAATCGTCCTCCCGCTGCAGTGCTGGGCTCGTTTCCTAGTTTCCGCGCGTTCCGAATTGTGCTCCCGCTGCAGCACTGGCCTTCCTTCCAAATTGGCCACCAAATCTAGGAAATGGTTCCCTGAAAGAACCAGCGGAAGTGATTGCACATTCGGCGTCGATTCGTTGATTTGTGGGGCCGCAGAACTCCCCCACACACTTGGGGGCCTCGTCGCTTGGAGGAAGTAACCATCAAACGGGAGCCCCGTTTTTGCCTTGAGAAGGCGATGTTGGAAGAAGAGCCAGCGGGTGTTCTCCATCAGCCCCGCCTTGTGCGGAGTTTTGTCTGGGGCCCCAGAGAGCTAGACGTGGAGCCATGGTTCCAGACCAGCCCAGGGCTATCGAAAACAATCCACTTACCCTCCAAGGAACATGGCGCCATGCCAAAACATGTTGTGCGGTGTTTGGTTCTGCGCCGCTGTGCCATGCCATGTTTTGTGTTGCAATGTTTTGTGATGCGATGCTTCACTGCGCAATGCCACGCCGTTCTATGACATGCTACGTTTTGCCGTACTCTTCTACGCCATGCCACGCCGTGCTCTACAATGCATCGCGTACCCTCTCGACATCCAGCTGTGCGAATAGAGAGGATATCGACGCTATGGCAAGGGATAGGATTGTGGGGTAGGACGTCAAATGTGACGCGATCGCACTTAGCTGTCCCCCCCCCTCGGCCGTGGCCCCGTCGTCCTCCCTCCCCCACCTCCTGCATGGTGGCACAATTCGCTTAACGCCGGCCCCGTTTCGCTCCTTTCGCCAGCACAGCGACTCTGCCTTGCCGCCGACGCAAAACGTGTTTTGTTTTGTTTTCGTGGCCGTCGATCTTGGCATCCCTAGGAAACCGCAAGTTCTCGAGCGATGTCGGCATGCGCGCGCGGCGAGGCGCGCACTTCGTCCCATTTGTTGCAACGGGTTGTTTGAAACTGATGAGTGCTGGAGTGCTGATAAACGAGAGCGCGCGCATCATATTTCTGCTGCAGAGGATGGCGGGTGGTGTCGATACCAGTTGGGTTGGGATGGTGTGGGGTCATATGCAGAAATGGATACGGGGTCGGAAGCATATGCGAATTACGTATCGCGAGGGGGACCCCTACCTCCAGTTCTGGGAGTGGTGTAAAATCTATTACTAGGTGGAAAAATAATTCTAGACGCTTCGCGTATCCCCACCAGCCCGTCCAGAAACGACGCCCAGGCGAGTAGAGGGTCGTCCTGAGGAGCTTTTCGGCGTCTTGGGTGTCTCGGGGGGGCCTCTATGGGCCGTTCGGGATCCTCTTTGGGGCCTCCTGGGGGCCTCTTGGGGCCTCTTGGGGCCATCTTGACGCCTTTGGGGGCCTCCTGGGCGCTTCTTGGGGCCTCCTGGGCGCTTCTTGGGTGCCTCTGGGGGGTCTCTTGGGGCCTCTTGGGGGTCTCTTGGGAGCCTCCTGGGGGCCTCTTGGGGGGCCTCTTGGGGCCATCTTGGGGCCATCCTGCGGCCTCTTGGGGCATCCTGGGGGCCTCTTGCGGCCATCGTGGAGGAAATCGATCAAAGAGGAGGGGAGCTTTACTTAGCGCTGCCCCCTCAGAAGGCTAAAATGGGGCCAAAACCATAGTAAAATCAATGATTTTGGCTTCCTCGCCGAGGCCGTTTTGGACGCTCTGACCGCTCGCGGCCCCCCCCCGTCCAGGTCAGTGGGGAGGGGGCAGGGGGAGGGGTAAACCCCTCCCCGAAGGGGAAGAGGGAGGGGTGGAAGAGGAAACGCCCTAAACCACCGACGCCCAGAGGGCTGGTGGGATTTCTGTGTAGTGCACTTTGTGTGCGGCCCTTTGAAGCCCCCCGAGGCCCACGAAAGGTACAATTCGGAGGACAGGCTATTGCGGATTCTGCGTTCAGCCACACTTGTCCTTCATTTTGTGTTGTTCCCTTTTCTCTCTTTGCGTTCTGTTCGTGCGCGTGTGTGTGCAAGTGTGTCTGTGTGTGTTTGTGCGTGCGTGCGTGCGTGTGTGCGTGTGAATGTGAGTATGGTGTGTGTATGCTTGTGTGTGTTGGTGCTGGTGTTCGTGCGTGCGTGCGTGCGTGCGTGTGTGTGTGTTTGTGTGTATGTGTTTTCGTGCGTGTGTGCGTGTTTGCGTGTTTGTCTGTGTGTATGTGTGTGTGCGTGTGTGCGTGTGTGTTTGTGTGTGTGTGTGTGCGTGCGTGCGTGTGTGTGTGTGTGTGTGCGTGCGTGCGTGCGTGTGTGTGGGTGGGATATGCTGGCTCCCCCCCACAAGACAATGTTGACGTCCAGATGTGTGCCGTGTTGGTAATTGTTTCTTGGGGGACGAGGAACGAGACCCCCCTCATACACACCAGCACACACACACACACGCACAGACACACACACACACACACGCACACACGCACACACTCACGCACGCACACACATTCACACACACAAGCACGCACACACACAAGCTCACACACGCACACACACACGCAAGCACGCACACACACACAAGCTCGCACACGCACTAACACACACGCACACGTACACACACGCGCGCACACACACACACACTCACGCACACGCGCACACACACACACACACACACACACGCGCACGCGCACGCGCACGCGCACGCGCACGCGCACGCGCACGCGCACGCGCACGCACGCGCACGCGCGCACGCGCACGCGCACGCGCACGCACGCACACGCACACGCACACGCACACGCACACGCACACGCGCACGCACACGCACACGCACACGCACACGCACACGCACACGCACACCCACACGCACACGCACACGCACACGCACACGCACACGCACACGCACACACACACACACACACACGCACACGCGCACACACACAAACACACACACACACACAAACACAAACATGCACACACGCAAACTTTGTTTCCTACGAAGGGCCACGCATTGAACGGAATGCTTGCTACGACCCCCTCGGTAAAAAAGCAGTACCAAGGGTCTTTAGCAATGGCCCGAGTGGAGGCTATCGCATGGCGTCCCATCGGGGTTTCGTGGGCCGGGCCTTGCGTGCGTGTGAAAGAGGGAGGGAGTAGAACAGCGAGAGGGAACGAGAGAGACAGCGAGACAGAGAGAGAGAGAGAGAACCACCATCTCCTCCTGTCACTTGCACCCTCTGTGATGCGGCTTGTGTGAGGGAGCAGCCTGCTCTTTGATAGCTTCGGATTTTGTTTTGGAAGCGTCCCGCCCATGAGGTAATTTGCAGTCCTATTTACAGGGGCACTTACCGTGGGGATTCGTACTACAGACATCCTCGGTGAAAGTGACACTACAACGCACACATTCAACACACGCGTCATTCAGTATTTTTTGCTAAGGGCATCCTTACCCACATAACCTGTACTGAAGCAGACATGCATAGTGACTCTTCATTGCGGAGGTCTTTCAACGAGGGGATCAGTACTGTAGGCAGCATGATTAACCACCCTTCACTGAAGAGATCCTCTGCTGGGGTGTTTTGGTAACGGCTCCCATCAAACGAATGTTTCACGCATGCGTCTATACGATGGACTTCCAAATTAAACATATCCGTTTTAGGTACCCCTTAGGGAAAAAGGAATCATTTGTAATGCACGCGTTTTCAACTGAAGATACCGGTATTAAGGAGTCTTTTTTTATGTGGGGTAGCAGTAAGGAGTCGTGACCGCAGGGACTTTCACCGAGGGCCCTTTCCACGAAAGGTATCCATATTATTATGGGCGCCACACTGCACGCATCATGTGTACGAGCTCAAATACTAAAGGCAGTTCGTTTATGAGGGGATTATTACCAGAGATTTCCTCAATAAGGATTGTTCACGACAGGGGTCTGTATTGCGGGCCTCTCACTAAAGCATCCTTCCTGGCGAATGCTTACCACAGGAGCCCGCACTAAGGACCCCTCACGAATGAAAGCTTCGTTCAGGGTCCCTTGATACAGACAGCCTTACAAATCTTAAAGAAAGCCTCGCCAAAAGTGGTTCCTACGGGCCCTTGATACACGCATCCGTCGCATTGAGTTCTAGCATTCGCCCCAGCGGAGGCACTCGCATGATGCCCCGGTTTCATTAGCTGGGCTTTGCGTGCTTGTGAAACGGAAAAATGGGAAAGAAAGGGAGAGAAAGAGAGAGAGAGAGAGAGCAAACAAAAAAGAGGGAGAGAGAGAGAGAGAGAGAGAGTCAGAGCGAAATGTCCTCCCCCCGAGCATTGTCCTCGCCAGTCCAATCACACGCCTCTTGGCAATTGTCTGGAACTCCAGCGACCATGCTCGGTCTGTCGTATGTTCCCTGTCCACTGGCTGTCCTGTAAGATACCCTCAGACTGTCAAGGCACCCTCCGGAAATATACGCTCATCTGGAGAAAGGGGAAGAAGAAGGAGGAGGATGAGGAGGAAGACGATGAGGAAGAGTATGAGGCATGAGACCGCCCAAGTCTCCTGTTGCACTCTCAGAGCGTTCCGGAATGCTCTGAGAAGGCCGCGGCGCCCGATACATCATCCAGAGCCGCCAGATCCCAGAGATTCTTGATTTATCCTCACCCGATTTTATCCTCGGTTCTGGCTTCGTCGTCAAAGCAAACGATGCTTCCACCTCTTCCCAGCAGGAACTCGACTACCTGCACATCATTGCCGAGCCTTGACGGGCGCGCGGGGTGACCGGTCTCTTCCCTTAGCCTGCCCTGGCGGCGCCGCCGTCGGGGGGGAAAAACGCCAGGACCTCACACCTTTTAAGATCCAGCTTGCGCTCGCCCGAGCGGGGCCTTCTGGCGAGGGACCGAGAAACCCGGGAGGGGAGGAGGCAGCAGGCGGCGCCGAAAGCGGGTGTCCGCCGCGGGCACCGCCGAGGGTAAGGGGACGGGGGAGGAGGGGGTGGGGAGCAGGAGGAGGGAGGAGAAGAGAGGGATGAAGGGAAGGAGGAGAATGCGATGGCGACGACAATGGCGACGACGACGACGAGGATGATGGTGATGATGGTGATGATGATGATGATGATGATGATGCTGAAGCTGATGATTGTGATGATGCTGATCATGATGCTGATGATAGTGATGAGGATGGTGATGATAATGATGATGCTGCTGATGATGATGGTAATGATGATGATGTTGATGATGATGATGATGATGATGATCATGATGATGATGATGATGATGATGATGATGATGATGATGATGATGATGATGATGCTGCTGCTGCTGCTGATGATGATGGGAGTGCGTGCACATGAATGGAGTAAGAGAGCGCTTGTCGTCTGCCAGCTTGTCTGAAATAACATCAATCCCATACTGTGGGATCGCGGCTATGTATGCTCCGAAGTCTTTCGGGCTCAAGGGTTGAGCCTGCGACCTCCTGCCTTGGCAGTGTATGGCCGGAGGGCCTCTCCAGAAGCTGTTCCTGCTCCTGGGCCATGAAGCGTTGATCTGCTGGCTTCTTCAGCCGACTGGGCCTCCGACTGCGATCTGCCCGCCTGGCGGGTGCAGGTGCCCAGCCCTGACGGAGCTGAGAGCCGCGGTGCCGGCGGCCGCCGGCTCGGCGGGGCAGCTCGCGGGGCGGCTTGCCTGGGAGCGTGGCCGCCGGGCCCTCACGTGCTGCTCGTGGTGCCAGCGCCGTGGCAGTCGCGCCGCGCGGCGTGGTGGATTCGGAGTTCTGGAAGACGCTGGCGCCGGGGCCCCGGCAGCTGATGTGGCACGGCGACTACAGCGCGTGGCATGGGGGGCTGGCGCTGTGGCCAATCCAGGGTGTCCTGTGGGTACTGCAGACGCCAGACAAGGACGTCTTCCCTGAGCACCCGGACGGGTCCGACCCTGACGGCCTCGGGCGCGACACCCTGCTGCTGGTGGACGGGCGATTGCCCAGCCTCGGCGCTCAGGCGCACCGCTGCCAGGAGCCGCCGACGCGGGACGAGATCAAGGCGGTGACCCGTCGGGGCCACGCGCAAGCAGAGGAGGATATCGGCTCCGCGGGCGTGGAGCTCCAGCGGCCCGAGCAGGTGGTGGTGACGTTCGATAAGGTGACGACGCTGGACGAGCTCCTCGGCGGCAGCTTCCCTCCGCGGCGTCGAGCTCGCCTGCCCGCCGTGGCCGACGCGGGAGCCGCAGGAGTTGCGAGCGGGGAGGTGTTCCCTGCGCGCGGGCGGGCTGGGACCGACCGTCGCGGGCCACGTCTGGGTGCTGGGCGAGGCCTCCGCTGGCGAACCCGTGGACGGCCAGGTCAAGCGTGAGGCCGTGGACGTGCAGGTCGACAGGTGCGACGCCCTGGTCGCCCGCGGAGATGGGTGTCGGAGAGCCACCTGCATTCGGGCTGGTCTCGACGAGAGGTTCATTGCCGACTGGTGGGGGATGGCTCGAGCGGGGCTGCTGGCGACGACGGATGCTGGTGACAACGGGGACGCCCGCGCATCCTGGCTGGACTACGGTGGGCAGGGGGCCAGGTACAAGGATTTCCGCAAGTGCTGCCGTGGGGCCCGCAGCTTCCTGGATCCAGACCTCCCGCCGCAGGGTCCCTTCACGGGGCACAACCTCGTGCGCCACATGGAACGCCACGGGGTGGATCCTCGCCTCTGGCCGACAACCTGGGCACGAGAGCGCCGCGCTGAGGACCCGGGCCGTTTGATCCACGAGGTGCGGTGCCTGATCGGCGTCCTCTTCCCGGGGGCGACCTACGAGCAGGCCGACCTCCCGGCGCTCGCCAGTATGAGGGTGGCTGTGCATCGGATGCAGTTCATCGAGGATGCGTGCCAGGTCGCCGACAAGGCCCCGAGCTGGCAGCTTGCGCGCGGCCTCGCGGGCACGTGCTCGACGGTCGACGCGATCAAGCCGGAGATGAGGCAGTGCGTGGCGAAGAGGGCGAAGGGGAACGCCGACGCCGCGGCGGGGGCCCAGCGGGCGCCGACGCTCCACGCCAGCTCTGGCGAGGAGGAGAGCCCCGAGGGGGGTGCAGGAGTCCGTGGCCATCGGCGCATCTTCGCCGTTGTCAACCGGGCGATCAGGGCGCTCAACTGGCTAGAGGGTCTCGAGAGTAGCACATTTTTGCATCGGTGCGACTTCACTGGCATGCACAACGAGGTAGCGGCGCGCATCGAGGGCCTGGTCAGATCCCAGGAGCCGGTCGCTGGCGCACCCTCGCCGAGATCGTCATCTTTGCAGATGATCCGTGGCATCTCCTTGTACGAGGAGGGCCAATCGAACATTGCCCCCTTCCAGTTGCGCCTTTTCCTGGAGGGTTGTGGAGAGCGCATGCTACGAGACACCAGCGAGTTTGAGGACTTGCGACGGCGTGGGCCCGTCAAGCCGTACTCAGATCCCCAGCTGGCGCGATCGCGCCGGCAGTACCTCCGCTTCATCCGCCGCCTACGCGACATCGGCGTGCTCCGGTACACCACGCGGCCGATCGACTTCATCTGGTCTTTCTTCGTCTGGAAGAAGGGCAAGACCACGCAGAGATTGATCCTAGACGGGCGAGCCGCCAATCAAAGATTTGCTCAGCCCCCTCATGTGGACTTGCTGACCGCAGAGGGCCTCTAGTCCATTGAGGTCTACGCCGACGAGGGCCCCGAGTTGGCCACTGATCTGGGCCGAGGCGCCCTTCGGGCGCTCCGAGTTGCCCTGGGCGTAGCCGACGTGGAGAACTGCTCCCATCGCATGATCATGCCTCCGTGGATGAGCGCCTTCTTCTGCTACGAGCCGGCGCTCGCTGCCGAGGTCGACCCCTTGGGCCTACTGCTCATCGAGGGCGATCGGGCCTTTGGCGACGCCCAGGCGTGGCCGGCCGCGCGCCCTCTGCCCATGGGATTTGCGTGGGGCCTCTACTTCTGCCAGAACGCCAACACTAGGCTCTCCGGCAGCGCGCCCCTGCTCCGCCACGCCCGCCTGCTGTCGGACCGCGGGGACTGGGCGGTCCTCGCGACTGGCCCCCCCGAGACGGACCTCTGGCGGTACGTCTACGTGGGCAACCTCGGGGCCATGGGCCGGGACGCCGACACGGCGGGCGCCGCCTTGTCAGAGCAGGTCCGCGTCTTCGGTGAGCATGGCCTGGACATTCGCGAGGTCGAGCTGTTCACCGAGAAGGGCTCCGCGTTGGGGGTCGACCTGGACGGGGCGCGGCTCGTGACCGGGGCGAGCGACTTTGTCTTCGCTGATGACGCTTTCGCCAACGAGAAGATTCTTCCTTGCCATCAATTCCGCCAGCTGGCGGGCCCCAGCGGCGCCAAAGGGAGCAAGACGTTGAAGGGCGCCAAGGAGAGCGCCTCACTCTACCCGGTGCACGCGATGGCCGCGCAAGAGCAGAAGGCCCCCAACACCCGAAAGAAGGCGGGCAAGAAAACGCTCGATGACGCTGCAACTTTGTCGGCCTTGGTGATGGGCGCGGCCTCCGAGCTCACGGCTGCGCATGCCACCCCCAGGGGTGTCATCCAGACAGAGAACGTCGACTTCCACATCGGCAACGACGTGGCCCTGATCATGGAGCTGCAAGGCAACCTGGCCGCCAAGGACCCGAACTTTGGCTTTCCAGGCGTGATCCACTTGCGCAAAAACGTCTCGGAGTTCAAGAGTGCGCCAGAAGGCGCATAGGCGGCGCTGACTAAGGACGCGCCGGTCGCTGCTGGCGACCTCGAGGAAGCGGAGTACACCATGTTCGCGAACCGGTTTATGCGCGATGTGGCGAGTTTCCAGACTGGATGGATAAATTGAAGGACTCTCGGTCCAGGGAGTACCGCGACATTTTCCAGTTCAAGGTCCAGCGCGCTTCGCGCGCTGCCGGCGCCATCATTGAGCTCGTCAACGCAACCGCCAAGGAGTTGAACAAGCACCACCTGGCTGTCTTGACAGATACGTCAACCAAGACATAGACAATCAGAAGCAGACCAACGTTTTCATCAACGACCTATGCGCTGTCTGGGCACCAGGCAGAAATCAGCCACCATTCGGTTCCCCTACCGAGGGTTTGAGCTTTTGCAGACACGAGTAAGATGAGCAAGAGGAGAGGGGGAGTAGAAATGTCCCCTTCTCCTCCCTCGCCCCCCCCTCGCCTCCTCTCTCCTCTCTCGCCCTTCCCCCATCCTGCCCCCCCCCCCCCCCCCCCCTCCCCCCTTCCGCCGCCCCCCCCCCCCCCCCCCCTCTTCCACCTCCCTCTCCCCCCCCGGGGGCAGGTGTGGAGGCTGGGGGCCAAGGCTCTGGAGGCCCTGGCGGGGATGAGAAGCCTTCGCACAAGTCCCAGGCCGCACCCTGGGAGGAGGACGGGGTCAGAGGGAGAGGGGGCGGGGGGCGCGGGGGGGGGGCCGGCGAACGCGCGAGGACAGGGATAACAAGGATGGAGGGGATTGGAGGGGGCAGTGCGAGACGTGGAGACAACGTGGACGACGCAGAGTGGGGCTCCAAGAGGGCCCCGGGATCAGTCTAACATCGGCCACGCGGGGCTCGAGGGGGATCGAGGGGGGCCGAAGGGGGCCGAGGGGGATCGAGGCGAATCGAGGCGGGCCGAGGGGGGCCGAGGGGTTTCGAGGGGCGCGATCGCAAGGTGTCGAGGAGGTTTGAAGAGACCGAGGGGGGATCGATGGAGGTTCGAGAGGGGTCGAGGGCGATTGAGGGGTTCCGATGGGGGATTCGAGCCTAATCGATGGGGGACCGAGCGGGGGCGATCGGTCCAACGCTTCGCGCGACCGATGTTTGACTGCTCTTGGGGCCCTCCTCAAGCCCTCTCGATGCCCCCCCGGAGGCTTTCGGGCCCGGCCAACACGGGCGGGTGGCGGGGCCGATGGGCGGCGGGCGGGTCGCGAGGCACTCCCCGTGTCTTCCATTCCCATTGCCCTCCCCCTCCTTCTCGCCATCTTCTTCCCCCGCCCCCCCCCCCCCCCTCCTCCTTCACCTTCAAAAATGCTTCCAATGTTTGCCCCCCCTCCTCCTCCCCCCCCCCTCCCCCCCCTCCCAGCCCCCCCTCGCCCCCCCCCCTCCCCCCCCCCCCATCCCCCCCTCCCCCTCCCCTCCTCTCGCTCATCCTGGCCCGCCCCCGCGCCGTGCGCTTGCTGCTCGAGGGGCCACTCCAAGAGACGCGCCTGCCTCTGCACCCCGGGGCCCGAGGGGGCCTTCGGGCAAGGGGGTGGCGCGGGCGAGGGGGCGGCGGCGATCGACCCGCGCGCGGCCCCTGGGCTACCGTCGAATCGCACCCGCCCCCCTTTCTCAGCCATTTCCTTCCCATGCCCTCCCTCCCCCTTCCCTTTTACAATTACTCAATATGAATGCTACTCTCCTCCTTCCCCTGATGACGGGCTGGGGGCGTTCGCCCCCCCCCCCCCCCCCCCGCGCGTCGTTTTGCCCCCCCCCCGCGCGCAGGGCCCCCCGAGTTGGGTTTTCGTATTCGTTTTTTTTTTTGGTATATATATATATATATATATATATATATATATATATATATATATATATATATATAAAGTTGCTCTCGCCGAGGCGCCGGCCTCATTTTCGGGCCCCGCTCGTTCCGAATCGTGCTCCCGCTGCAGCGCTGGCCTCATGTCCGTGCTTCCGCTCGTTCCGAATCGTGTTCCCGCTGCAGCGTTGGCCTCATGTCCGCGCTTCCGCTCGTTCCGAATGGTGCCCCCGCTGCAGCGCTGGCGTCATGTCCCGTGCCATGCCACGGCACGCAATGCAATGCTAGGTTGCGTTCGCTACGCCACGCCACGCCATGCTGTGGCATGCTACGCTTTGCGGTGCTCTTCTACGCCATGCCATGCCGTGCTCTACAATGCATCGCGCACCCTTTCGGGATCATTGCCCTGCTCGGCATCGGACTGCGCGAGTAGAGAGGGGATCTACGCCATGGCATGGGATGGGAGGGAGGGGCGGGGTGTCAGAAATGACGCGAGCCTACCTAGCTCGCCCTCCTGCCCCCCCCCCCCCCCCCTTTCCCCTCCCTCGCCCGCCCGCGCCCCCTCCTCCCAGCCTGCCGCGTTTTCCACCCGCCCTTCTCATTTGCCCTCCTCGCCTAATCCTGGGCCCAGGAATCTTTGCACGAGGCGATGGGCTCCAGGGCGCTCGCCAACGCGAGCGCGGAGGTCGCGGAATCTGGAGTCGATGCGATCGTCATCTGCCACTCTCGGAACAGTGGGCCCCGCCTGGTCGCCACCGACAGCCCGCTGGGACGGGGGGCGGGGGGTGGTGCATGTGACGGAACGCCCCCGGAGAACCAGCGACGATGGGGAAGTAGCGGCCGATGGGGGCCCAATGAAGGGAAGCCGTTCGTGGGCGAATCCAATCCTGAGAAGTCCAGAGTCTGACAGGAGACGAGGGTGGCTGTGGGCGATGGGCAACTCTGCGTTTTTGACTTGCGGCTTAGATTACCTAGAAACTATTCCTGAAATGTTCGGCCCCGATTGGGCCCAACTTTTTGGGGCGATAGGGCCCGTGCTCGCCGATGGCAACTGGTTCGGGCGCGACCGCGCCGACCCTCCTATTCCTGTTAGGTCCCTCACGGGCGCCGAATTAGAGGATGCGACTGGCATGGCTGGGTGGAGAAGAACTGATTGAACTCAGGGGCCTGGGGGGGCGGGGGGGGCGAGGATGATGTTGATGCGTCTGCGCGCGCGTAGATGCGTGTGCGCGTCTACTCGTGCGCATGCAAGTATATGTCTGACTGTATACATATGCCCCGACGTCGTTGCGGATGCTATTGATGGATCGGCGGTGTGGCCTCGATCTGCCGCGTTTCCGAAACTGTATGGCATCGAATCTTCGGTCGTCCGAAACTATTTGGTTTCGGATTTTCGGTCGCCCTTCCCGATGCGATGTGAACCGCCTCGATTTCTCGAGGCGCATCTGTGCATCGGGCCAAGCAAACGACGCGCCCGAACTTAGGTGCGGTGCGACCGAACAGAAAAGGAACCAACTCCAACAACGGCGTTCGGACACGACTGATGGTGGCGATGATGACGACGATGGCGACGGCGAGCACCAGGACGACGTTGATGGTGGCGGCGACGGCGATGAGCTACCAGGTGTTCCTAGTTTTGGGGCGGATTCGGAACGCGGCTGTCAAAGCATTCGTGTCTTGTGCGCTTGTTCAGGAACCACTTGCGAGTAGTTGACCCGATCATTTATTTAGAGAAGTAGTTGGGCAGGCGGGCGCTCGACTGAGGAGGGCGAGGAGTTGGGGGCGAGGGCGAAGGGGGCGATGGGGGGGGGGGCGAGTGGCAAGGCGCGCCATGCAACAAATGGCGAAAAAGAGGCGATGAGAAGGGCGAGCGCGAAAAGACGAGAACGATGAGGAGGGGGGGGGCGTGGGGGGGCGCGAGAGGGGGGGCGAGAGGAACAACCCACATCAAACCCATGTTTGAGATGGGCAGGTGGGCCTCGCCTGCAGGGCCCCCCCCCGCCCGCAGCAAAAGTCAGAGGTTGCGCTGCGGGGTGGGGCAGTTGACTTCTGACTTTCGCACTTGTCCTCGCGACGCGAAAATCGAGGCGCCCCTCAGACGCCCCCCCCGGCCCCCCCCCCCCCCCCTCCGGGGCGACGGCGATTACTGCGACGCGGGCGGCGATCATTCAAAGAGGAACAGCCGCTCTCACATGCCCCTGCCATTCCTCGTTCCCTAAGTCGTGTATAATGCTTCTGCGTCATCGAATAAAATTACGATGCCTGAAAAAAGCCCCCTAAGCAGCCGCGCGCGAAGGGTCGCGGGCGGGCCGCGGGGCGCGCGGCGGGGGGTCGCGGGTAGGTCGCAGGGCGGGTCGCGCGCGAGTCGCAGGTGGGTCGCGGGGCGGTTCGCGGGCGGGTCGCGGAGCGGGTCGGGGGCGGGCGGCGGGCGGGGCGACGACGTGGCAACAACGAGAATCAGCCCCGCGGAACCCTGCTTCAGCGACGCACCCAAGAGCGGTGTAGGACCGTCGGGCGCCCTCACTCTGATGCGAACTAGACAGCGTTCGAACTGGCACATCGTCCTCCGACGGGGGGCGCAACCAACGCAATTCCCATCCAGTGCTATGCAGTCGTGCGAAATGCACATGCACGTGAATCACGCGCGAAATGTGCAATCGCATTTACAGAACATCATGTTTTACGCATGCTTATGTTGCCGAACACGCTTGATCGTTGGGGGGAACAGCAAAATTCGCGACGATAGCGAATGTAATTCAACGCCAGCCAGACGTCATATCGGCCACGCACCCAAGGGCGGTGCAAGACCGCTTCACCCCCTCACTCTGACTAGGGCGAAGCAAGAGGAGGGGGCATCAACCAGAGGAGTGGGGAAACGAGGAAGAGGGGCGGGGGGGGCGAGGAGGCGATGGCAAACGCACGCACGTACACACATCATCGGTATCAAATTCACCTGCATCACCCACATCACCCACCACACGTCATCCTCAACATCATCGCCGCCGCAAGGAGGTGGTGGAGGCGAACCCCGCTTGTTTTAGCGCTGGTTGCTAGATTCTGACACTGGTTGTATAGATCTGCACACTTTCGCCGCGCTCGATAGGGGGGCGGCAGCCGGCTGCCGCGTGGCCGCGCGGCTCGCGCGGCCGAGGCCGCCTTGCTCGATGCCGAGCCGTTCGCAGCATTGAGGGGCGAGTCTGCTCATTGCTTTCCTGAAGTGTCTGCGCGCGCAGCCGGGAGTTGCCGCGCTTCGCCCCGCCGTTCAGGATGGGGCCTAGCGCCGGAGAGAAGCGAGATAATATCGACGCGCCGTCAGTCTGATTCTGTCGGACGCGGAAACAGGGGGGGGGGCGCGTTGTCCTCGGGGGTAAGCTTGCGCTTGCATTCGCACTTCCGAAATGTCGTTGCCGCGGCATTTCCTTGCTCAATGTACTTCGCAGGGGGGCCGCCCTCGCGCTGGCCGCGGGCTCTCGGGTCCAGCGGCGATGGGCGCCCAGCGAGTTGAACGGCGCCGATGGCGCCAGCCGCGCCCGCGAGCGCGCTGACGGACAACGCGCGCGCGCCGCGGACTGGCGAGCGCTTGCCGCGCAGGGCCGCCAGCCGCGGCCCCGCCGCGGCGCCGGCGCCCGCCCGGGAGCTGGCGCGGGCGCCCCGGGGCTCCGCCCTCCAGTTGCTTCGGCAGCCTGCGCGAGCGGCTCCAGATCAGCCGCCGCGGACGGCTGCTCGGGCCCTGGCGTTGGCGCGAGTCTCGGCGCAGGTTGCAGCCCCTGGGCCCCTGGCCACCCGGGCCCGCCTGGGCCGAGCCGCGGGCCGCGGGCCCGCAGCTGTCGCATCTGGCGAAGCGGGCGTTTCTGCCGAGCTTCGCACAATCCAGCGCGTCCTCGACCCCCCCGCGGGATATGTCGAGGTCTGCGCGGCGCCGCCTGGGCGCTGGAGAGGAGGCGCTGGGCGCCGCCCGCCTGCTCTCCATCGCGGAGGCCGCCGCCGTGGGGGAGCGCATCCGCCAGCGGCGCCGCAACCTGCTGGGGCAGTTCCTGGCGCCCACCAAGCTGTGGGCGCCGGGGCTTGCCGCGCCCGCCCTGGGCGCCGCCGTGGCGAAGTCCTTCGACGAGCTGTGCCTGGCGGGGAAGGTCGCCGCGACTGGCGAGAAGCTGATCGCCGCGATCGCCGCGCGCGTGCCCGACTACCAGGGCGCGGGCCGCCTGGCGCTGCCCCGCGCCCATCGCGCGCTCTGGGGCTGGAGGCTGCTGCGCCCGACGCGGGCGCGCCGCCCGCTGCCCTGGGCGGCCTGCGCGGGCGCGTGGCAGCTCAGTGGCAAGGTGGAGATGGCGCTCTACTGGTTGCTGATGGTGGACGCCCACCTCATGCCCTTGTCGCACAACAAAGGGCCAGGAGCTGCCGCCCCAAGCGAAGATGCCCAATGTGACGGTGCATATCAATCCCGGCTACCTCAAGAGGCCGAGCAAGACGGGCGAAATGGTCGAGACTGTGGGCATCGCCCAGCCCTGGCTGGCCTCGCTCATCGCGAGGCAGAGCTAGGGCACGCCGACCGACCCGCTCTGGGCGTTCACGATGGCAGACGTGGAGCGGACCTTCGACGGCGCAGCGGCCTCCCTCGGACTGCAGGGCCCGCAGCCCGCGCCGCGAATGGCGTTGCCGAGGGGGGCCTCGATCGACAGGTTAACGGGGCGGATCTCTCGCCGCTGGAGGTCCAGCACCCCGGCGGGGGGGGGCAGCCCGCGTCCGCGCGCCGCTGCGGGACGCGCGGTCTGATCCAGGCAGGGTGGGCCCACGTGGCTTCTCGGGCGAGGGGGTGCTGCCTGCGCGCCGATGCCGAGCTGCCTGCGCTGCTGGCCGCAGGCTGTGTGAGAGGCTCCGCCTGCTCCCGCCCAGGGCTACAGCTGGCCAGTTCTTCTGTTCACCGAAGTGTTCCCACGGCCGGATCATGTCTCAAACGCTCTCGGGGAGCGCGTCTTCTCTGCGAGGTCTCTCGGTGCGTCGCTGGGTCCGAAAGGGCGACCTCCTTCGACCTTGTATTTTGCGTCGGGTCTTGCAAATGATCAAGAGTGACAAGTGTCTTGGTCTCCTCACTGGGGTCCCGTGAGACTGTTTGTGCGTTGTTCGTGGTGGCTACAACGCCATCCGCAGGAATGACCACCTCCTAGGCCCCCGTTCGCTCGGCCTCCTCTGCAGTCAGTAGTTGATGGGGGCAGTGGAATTCTACTGCTTTTTAATCTGGTTCTTTCAAGCTTATTAGCAGATGCGTGCTCCTTTTCATGGGAGAACCCTCAGTCATCCTACATGTGGCGAGTCGCCTCCGCCCATCGTGTACAAGTTGGCCTGGTGTGCTTGGCGTTGTCACAAACTATTGTGACTGGGGGCCTTGTGGTGTAAGCCGATCAGGTTTCGTGCTCCCCTTTTGCCTCGCGCCTGCGGTTTGTCATTGCGTTGTCGGCCAATCCGAGGGGTATGCACGTTCGCGAATAGGAAACACCAGATTCTCCAGGGCCCCTTTTGGCCCCGATGTTCACTGGACAGCCCGCGCCGTCGCCTATCCCAGGACATTGCGCAATGCGATGGCCGATGTGTTCAATGATGCCGCTTTTGATCGCGTCTTCAGGCGGAGTCCCCACTCGTTCACTTTTCGCCCTCCCCATGCCAACGAATGACGTGCGTAGCAAAAGCGTTGGCGACTTTTGAATGCATCGAAGGTTGGCAATGAGGTTGGTTTCAGTTGCGTCGTTTCGATCGCAGCGGCCGCCAGCATCGCTGCTCGATTGGGCCTCGCACTCCACATGCGCATTACAGATACCACAGTTATGAACAGTTGGGACGGGTGGGGAACCTCCGAGTTGTCCTGCGAACGTGTAGGGGGCGCAGCACAGAGTCCGTTCTATTTCGCTCAAGCGTCCCGCCTTATCTCTCTGATGCACAGAGGCCCGTCTTTGCTTGCGGCGCGCCGCAAGCGCAGCCTTAAGCGGCTATGACGTTGGTTTTAGTGGTGCCGTTTCGATCGCTGCCGCCGCCGGCATCGTTGCCCGATTGTGTCTCGCGCACCACATGCGGATTCACAGTTCTGAAAAGTAAGAGGGGGTTGGGGACCTCTTGGTGATGATGTTGAATGATTATGTGTTTGTGGTGGTGGTGGTGATCGTGGTGATTGTGGTTTTGTTGGCTGTTGTGGCGATGGTGATAATGCTGATGACGACGACGGTGGTGATGGTAATTGTGATGATGGCGGCGATGATGGTGAAAGTGGCGGTGGGTTGATGTTGCTGATGATGATGATGCGTCTGGTTATGATGATGGTGGTGATTGTGACGATGACGATGACGATGTTGATGGCGACGGCGAGGACGATTATGGTGATGATCATGATGATGAGTATGCTGCTGATGGGGCGGCTGATGATCATTATGATGTTTACGGTAACGAGGATGATGACGACGATTCTGAATATGACGATTTCTGCGACAATTGCGATGGTGATGCTGCTGTTGGTGGTGATGATGTTCATGATGATGATGGTTATGATGATGCAGGTGGTGGTGGGGGTGATGATGATGCTGATGGTGGTGGTGGTGATGATGATGGCTGGTCCCGCGCATCCTGAACATTCGGGGGCGTTTGCTCGCACCGCCGTCCGAGCCAAGGAACATGCAGCAGGATGAGGACGAAGAGGAGTGTCCGGTTGTCTCCGCCCCCGTGTCGTTTGAAATTGCTTGACCAGGCTACGTGCATGCATTGTGCAGTACAATCGGATTCTATAGTCGGGACAGGCGTTAAAGACGCAAAGACCTTGGACGCCGAAATTGGGCGGCGGATTGCCAACACCTGAAAGGCTGGCCAATGATCGCCGCGAAAGACGGGCCGCTGAGGCAAGGACGCAAGGGTACCCTAAGGACATCCGCGCGACCTTACGATGAATTTTGATTGGATTTCTTGCTGGATGTTAACAACAACAACTCCTGCATGGGCAGGGCCCCGAAGGCTCCAGGCCCACGACGCCCGTCACCGCTGGTCGCCGCCGTCCTTGGTCACGATTTTGATTGTGCAATGGCCTGGTGGTCGGTTCAGCCAGCTTGTGGCCGCCCGTCGCCGCCACCCTTGGTCACAATTTTGATTGCGTTCCGACGCATTGCTTCCCGCTGCTTTGCATTGCGTTGCAATGCTTTGCGTTGGTTTGTTTTGTTTTGCTGTTGATTGCTTTGCACTGCTTTGCATCGCTTTACATTTCTCCGCATTGCTTCGCATGTTTTCGCAGTGTGTCGCATCAAGTTGCATTGCGTTGCTGTGCTGCTGTGCCTTGCGCTGCACTGCTGTATCAGCGTTTGTCATCGCAGTGTATTGTTTTGCATGGAACCCGACACCAACACCAGCCTCTGTTGAATGCCGTCGCCCGTGTCTTCGGGTTCGCGTGTCCAGAGTTGATGAATGCCAGCTCTGAGCGCGTGGGAACATAACGGGCCGTCTCCAGTTCCCCAAGTGAGCGTTCGGATTTCCATGGGCCGCGCGAGTCCCGCGGGCCGTGCGAACCCAGCCAGCCCCATGAGCCCCACAAGTTCCACAAAGGGCTTCATGGGCCGAACGCGCGCCGCAGCGCGCATAAGCCCAACGCGCCGCGCTGGCCCAGCATGCCGCGCGGGCACCATTGGCTCCCTGACTCGTCAGGGCCACATCTGGTTTCTGAGCCTTGGAAACCCCGCGGGCCATGGGGGCCCCGTGGGCCTCAGGGGCGCCATGAGCTGCATGGGGCGTTTCCCTATCATGGAAGCACCGTGGCTTGCAAAGTCGGAGGGCAATGCGAGCCATCTCAAGCTTTCTTGGCTTCGTTGGGTCGCTCAGCCCCCACAGGGAAAGCGCTCCGAACTTTTCCAGTGGCGTCTTGGTGCTGGTGCCGGCTTTTTGTTCCATGCAACATCAAAAAGCCGACACCAGCACCAAGACCCCCACTGGAACGGCGGCCCCATGTGCGAGCTGAACCCCTCGACGATTTCGGAAGGTTGCCACGGGCTGCGGGCCTGGGTCAAGAGGGGGCCACGGTCTTATGCCCAAGCCGCGACGGGCGGCCACCGCCCCCTTTCGCAGAGAGCGGCGGATTCGAACTCGTCGGGCCTTGGTGTCGGGCCAGACGAGGGTCAGGGATGCGACGCGGGCGGACATAGGGTGGGTGAGGGGTGGGGGGAATGAGAGGGGGGCGGGCGGGCGGGGGCAGGCGTGGTGGAGGGGGGCGGTGGGGGGAGTGAAGCTTCAGCCATGGGGGATGCCGCAGCCTTCCCTCTTCTCTCCCTCTTCTCCCGAGAGCGCCCGCTAGCTTCGCTTCTCGATTGCACTTGTTATTTCCTGTTTTCCCTCCTGCGTGCTGCGCGACGTCTCCCTTCCCCCGCCCTCCTCGCCCACTCTGCGATTCCTCAGGCCAGGGCGGGTTCGCGCTGGTCCAAAACGCAATTCGACATTTCGTGAAACAAATGCTTTCTTGGTGCTGGTGTCGGCTTTTTGTTATCCCATGCATCGCTTTGCGGTGCTTTGTCTTTGTTTCGCATGGCATTACTTCGCGTTGATTTGCTTTGCAGTGCGTTGCATTGCGTTGCGTTGCCTTGCTTTGTTCCCTACCTAGGCTCTGCCTAGAAGGGTTCTTACTCTCTTGGCTTGAAGGGCCGGGCAGTGGGAACCGGCCCGGGCGGTTCCCCCAGTATCCGCCCCGCGGTTCCCCCAGCTACGTCCCCTTAGCTTAGCGTTGCCTATCTCATCTTAGCATAGCTTATTGAGCCTGGCTTAGCTTAGCTTCATCTTAGCTCAGGTTTATCTTAGTTTAGCTTACCTTCATCTTAGCTTCGCTGAGCTTTAGCATAGCAGACCTCAGCATAGCATATCATGGCGTAGCATAGCATAGTGCATCATAGCATATCATAGCATAGCATAGCGAAGCATATCGAATCATAGCATAGCATAGCATAGTGCAGTACAGCACAGCACAGCATAGCACAGCGCATCATAACATATCATAGCATAGCAGAGCATAGCATCGCATATCATAGCATTGCGCCGCATATCATAGCATTTCATAGCATCGCATAGCATATCATAGCACAGCATAACATAGCGCAGCTTGGTATATCATAGCATAGCATAGCTCAGCATAACACATCGCAGCATGACGCAGCTTAGTATAGCATATCATAACATATCATACCATATCATAACATAGCATTGCATAGCATTTCGCAGCATCGCATAGCATATCATAGCATATCATAGCATAGTGCAGCATAGCATGGCATAGTATAACATAGCATAGCATAGCAACGAATGCTGCTTTCCTAGGGGCTCCAACTTCTAGGTAGGGTCGCACTGTTTTTTTTTTTTTTTTTTTTTTTTTTTTGTTTTTGTTTTGCGCTGCCTTGCTTTGTTTTGCGCCACAACGATTGCACCACATGGATTGCCCATCTAGATTAGATTGCACCACATTGATTGCACCACGTGGCCTGCACCGCACAGCTTGCGAGGCACGCATACTTGGGTTCCATGCTGGCTGGCAATTTTAAGCAGGATAGGGATGATGATGCTGATGATGGTGATGGTAATGGTGTTGGTGATAGAGAATGATGCTGATGGTTGTTGTGATGATGATGTTGGTGACGCTGACGATGATGATGATGGTGCTGTTGATGATGAGGAGGAGGAGGGGGCGGAGGAGGAGGAGGCGGAGGAGGAGGAGGTGGAAAAGGAAGGACGGGGGGGGGGAAGACGGGCGGGTGAAGCAGCATGATGCGGGAGGGAGGAAGGGGATGAGGAGGAGGAGGAGAAGAAGGAGGAGAAGGCACGAGGCAAAGAAGAGTATGGCGGGAACCGTGGGGATGCGGAGAGCTGAACGTGAATGATGTGTGTGTGTGTGTTCTTTTCTTTCGGTTCCTGTCCGCCCGTCAGTCAGGTGATGCGCAGCCTCTTGCAGTCGCGTGTCGGCTCGGCTCGGTGTCGCTGCACACTGTGCAGCCGCTCGCCAGCATCTTCCACGCTCGTGCCGTTTCATTTTGCACGCGGCTGCCTCTTCCACTCCACCCACTTGTTACGTCAGGTGGAATTCGACTGAGCATGGCCTGGCTTAATGCTCGCGACGGTACCGCCACCTTGCTGCTGGAGCAAAACGCAGTGTGTGTATGTGTGTGTGTGCGTGGTGGGTGTGTGTGCTTGTGTGTGTTTGTGTGTGTGTGTGGGGTGGGGGGGGGCTTCTGGCCCTGCTGCACTGGGTTCCCGCCTGCTCCTTCTACCTCATTGCGGCCCGCTGCGGGCTCCCTCCGCCGGGTCCTCCACGTGCTGCGCTTTCCCCGCACTCGCGGTACGCTGTGTTTCGCCCGTCGGTTGTTTTTTCGTCTCCACCCTCGCCACGTCTCCGCTGGTTTCCGGCGGCTGACGGCGTGTCATTTCCTCGCCATCCAAGCCCTGACGGTTATGCTCCCCGCACGCTACCGCGCTATGCCCCCGTTGGGCCAGCGCCAGGTCTACGTATCTTTGTCTCGCCATCCACGCCCAGATGGCTTGCTGCTAATGGCGCACGGAGTCTGCGGGTATTCCCCTGACGGCCCGGCCGCGCGCGCACCGGATGCGACATTTCTCCGCGATGCTGCGCGCGATGCCCCCACCGCCAAAAGTGTGTGTGTGTGTGTGTGTGTGTGTTCGTGTGTGTGTGTGTGCGTGTGTGTGTGTGTATCTGCATATTTGTCTGAGTGTGTTTGTGTTTGTGTGCGTGTGTGTGCGCTGCTGCTCCTCCACTCCGTCTTCCATTTCGGGATGGCCACGGGGCTTCCGCGTCCTCCGCCGTCCCCTCCACCGCGGGCAGCTCGCCCGGCAGCCCTGCTCGTCGGGTTTCCGCCCCGGCGCACTCTCCGCACCCAGTCGGTGTCGTACGTAGGGTACCGCCGTCATTGACTGCGAGCACTGCCTCGATTTTCTCACTCTTCACTCTGCCCGGGTGGTCAAGCCAAGTCGATCGAGTCAGCGGGCCCTGCCCACCCCCAACCCCCTTTCCAACACGCAGAATCAGTACGGGCGCATGTGCATATTGAGACGGACCCGCGTTGGCACCCAACGAGGGTAAGGCGACCGTATCCGGGGCCCTTTTCGGACGATTTGTCGAGCGGTAATGTCAGCTTGTGATTCACAAATGCCCGCCTCCCCGGGGCTGATGAATAGACCCCGCGGGGCGCGAAACATTTACTTTCACGCGCGCCAGGGGATCGTCGCTGGCGCCGCCGAGGGGATCGTGCCCTCCCTGCATGACAGCCTCAAAACGATTGCCTTTTGAATAGAAGTTGTTACCTGGGTCGTACACATCCGAGGCGATTGTTTCCCTTTGTCAGGCATCGTCGTCGCCGCGTCGTCGTCGTCGTCGTCGCCGCCGCCGTCGTCGTCGTCGCTTTCGTCGACGTTTCCGTCGTCTTCGTCTTCGTCGTCGTCGCCGTCGTCGATTACACGGGGCCTGCGCACCCCCCCCCCTCCCCCCCAAGGGCATCCGCAGTGCGTCGTCGTCGTCGCCGCCGTCGCCGTCTGCCGTCCGCCGTCCGCCGTCCGTCGTCCTCGTCCTCGTCCTCGTCCTCGTCCTCGTCCGCGTCGTCGTCGTCGTCGTCGCCGCCGCCGTCGTCGTCGTCGACGACCACAGAAACCTTGACAGAGGGGGGGGGAGGACTGCCCGCCTTGCTTGGGTCGGACGAAAGGCTGGGGAAGGAAAGGGGGGGTGCGAAACCTGCTGCGCGCAGCTGGTCCCGGTCGCCCCGCCGAGGGGCCAGTCGTCGATGCATGGCAGCTTTCGGCGCCAGGGGACGTTCGGAAAATTAGCAGTGTGAGCAGCTAGGCAAATTCCCGCTTGGCCACGTCCCCCTTTCGTCCAGCCCGCCGTGCTCTTTGGCCCGCGAGGCAGCTGGCGCCCCCCTGGCTGCGGCCAGGGCAAAGGAAATGCTTCGGTTCGACAGAAAAGAGCACGGACAGTGAAGGGCGAGCGCCGACAACAGTTTTTCTTCATTCCGAACAGGTGTCGCCTTGGCTTACTGTCCCTGCTTTTGCCGCCTTTGCCTCCCGACCCCTTCCCCTCCCCCATGCTGTGCTGTCTGTCGCCTTCCCGCTGGCGGTTGGGCGTCGGCTCTAATCACCAGCGCCGCCGCCGTTGATTTTCAATCTGGCGGTCGCCACCCCGCGATTCGCCCGAGCATGGAAATTCTATTTTTTTTCATACGCGAGCCCCCCCACGGATTTGTTAATCACAAGCTGACATTGCAAGTCACGGGCCTTGCAAGGGCTGGGGTTGGATTCCCATGGAATCTTTGTGCGGCGCTGCGGCGAGAGCGCCATTCATTGTTTTCTCGCGCAGCCAAGCGTTCCCAGAAAGACGCGAATACGAACCACGCGCCTTTTCCGATGTTCCCCCGCCGTTTTTGTTTGGCGATTCGGCGACCGAGAACGATGCGCCGCGCGCAAGCGGAAATGCCACACTTACCAACATCTGCACAAAACGTGGATCAGGGCGACAATTCGCCCGTTCGCGCGCGGCCCCGCTCCCAACGATTTGGGCGAATGACAAACACGCGCCGCTTCCAAGCGGGAGCGCCACTTCAGCCGAAATGTGCGCGGCGTTTGGTCGTGACATTCAGTTCGTTCGCTTGCGCGCGACCCCGTTGTCGACGAACGAAAAGTATGCGCCGCGCCCGCCGGAGCTCAACTCAAAGAACACATCCGCGCAACGTCGAGGCGACAACGATATTTGACCGCGTCGCGCGCGATGCGTGCCACGTCCTGTTCTTGCCGTTGAATCTGCAGTGGCGACGACGAAACGTCCATGCTGAAAAGACCAGTGCCGAGTTTGCATTGCTATGTTTTCTGAGTAGTTGGATGGAACCACCTGGATCCAACCCCTATCGGCCAGCTTCGTGGCAAGTAAGAGGGTTCACACATTGAGGACACTTGTGCGTGTTGGGGGGAAGCAACAAATCTAGGACGAAAGAAGAGGGTGGGAGGGAGGGGGGAGGGGAAACCGAGGAAGGAAAGCGAGATCATGCTGATAACCATCACGAAGAAGAGGGTGAGCGGAGCGAAAAGGAACAGGAGGAGAAGGGGCTTGCAAAATGAGGACGACGAGGAAGGAGGGAACCAGGGGCATATGGAACCGTGCAGGGAGGGGGGGGATGACGGGAGGGAGGAGGGATGATGAAGAAGAGGGGAAGGGCGCAGGATAAATGGGGGCACAAGGGGCAGGACGATGAGTAGGAAAAGCAACATCAGTATCATATGGATGAGATGGAGGAGTGGGAATGGGAATGGGACTGGGAATAGGGATGGGAATGGTAACGGCATCGATGACAATGCCATAATGTCATATCAGAGAGAGAGGGGATATGATTGCATGCCCGCTCACACGAACACCTTGAGGCACTCGCTCCCGCCCGCCGAGATGACCCCAGAGAAAACGGATTTGACGCCGCCTGTAGAGGTTGATCGCTGTATTCTTCTGCTCGTGGCGGCATTTCCCAGCCAATCACACCAGCACTGGACGTCCACCGCGTACTACGAGTACCAACCGATTAGAACTTGGAGATGGCAACTCGCCCGTTGTACACGACTAAACACATGGCTCAAGCGTGGCAGAAGGCGAGCAGTGTGTGAGTAGCAGCAGCAGGAGGTGCGGGGAGGGGGACGACCACGACGACGATCCCGCCGATCCCGATGACCCCGACGGTGGCATCGACGACGACGACGACGACGACGACGGCGACGACGACGGCGACGACGTCGGCGGCGACGACGGCGACGTTGACGACGGCGACGTTGACGACGGCGACGATGACGACCATGGGCAGGAGGTTGGTCACAGGAGCGTTCCTCGGAGGTCTGGGGACGTCGTCTACAGGCAAACATATGTCAACAACACCTCCCGAAATTGTCGACACCCATTATATCTCTCTTGTCGGACGCCAGCCGATCCTGGCCAGGCTCATCCTGGGCCCGGCACGTGCCTGGCCAGGAGCAGTGAGGTGGTCAGGTTGACGGCCTCCGGACTCCTAGACATCCGATGATTTGATTTTTCCACCTGCGGCCCCAGAGCTCCCGACCCTCTCCCCTGGGGGTGGCTTTGTGTCCTAGATCCACTTTTGATGGCCCTGGGGCCCGACCATGGGTCCCAGAGTCGGGGGCGATCAAGAGGTGGGTGATGACTAGAGGGGGGTGAAAGTCATGGCCGCGGCCATGGTGTCTTCATGAATTTTACGCCCCCCCCCCTTTTTCGTGCAACGTTCAACGCGTCTCTTGGCCCTCCCTGGTCCGCGCACGTGCCTCGGGCCATGATTTGCTGACCCCCTGTTGGACGCCCCCGACAGCGGCCGAATTCCAGGAAACGCTTCGGGACTGAAAACGTAACATCGTCGGAGATCTGTCGTCGGGGCGTCCGCGACTGCGGCCGCGGCGGCGCCGCTGCGGCGGCGGCAACGCAGCGCCGCCAGGCGGCGACGGCCACCGGCCGCGCAGCTGCGCCTCCGCCAGCGGCGAGGAGCCCGCAGGGCCGCGGCCCCCGAGTCTGGAGGATGCTGCCGCCGCCATCGCTGTCGCCAGCGCCTCCGCCGTCGCCACCGACTTGCGGTTTCGTCTGCCCGGTTCCCATCTTCAGTTGGGCCGTGCTATCTCAGCCCGGCCACCTGCTCAGGTGGGGATGGGCCCGGCGAGACCAAAAGGGAACGGCTCAGCAGTTATCCCCTGCCGTAGAGAGGGGAAGTCGGCCAGTGGGACCAGGGCCATGCCAGCGACGATAGGGATCGGTTGAACGATGCTCAGTCGTCTTCAGTGAAGAGAGAATCTGCGTAAGCATCACAATTTTTGGAGGCCCGCGCGCAGATTTTCTTGGATCGGCGCTGGGCCACCCTTCCTGTCGCGCAGAGCGCTGCAGGGGCCGCGCCAGAGGCGCCGCCAGGGAGGCCCAGTGCTGCCCCTGGCACGCTCCTCGCGCCAGGGAGGGGGTTTCCAGCGCCGATCCAAGAACTCGGCAGAACTCCGAAAGCATGTGTATATACATATATCTATATCTATATATATAGAGAGAGAGGGATAGAAAGAGAGAGAGAGAGAGAGAAAGAGAGAGAGCGGGACAGTTCTTCCGCCCCTCCGCGCCAGACGTCGTGCGAGGCCACGGTGCGCGCGGCCCCGCCTTGTAGGCTGGCTGAGATGGTCTCCAGCATGGCTTCCTGCAAGAAGCTCCTTTGGTGGCCTCAAGTCGGTGGCACGGTGCTGTGACCGCACCGTGTGGTATGCCAGTGGGGGTTCCTGGTGATGGTGAATGGTCTTGGGACTTGGGTCGTTCTCTGAGGATGTCTCCAGCGAATGGGGCATCCAAGGTCCCAAGACCGTGCGGTGACGGACCGTGCGGTGAGGTCTTTAGTGATTTCGAGGTCACCGCACAGTCCGTCACCGCGCCGCGCCCTCAACCAGGGCCCTGGAAACCAGGATTTTCAGACCAGGTTTTTTTGAAACTCCAGCTGGAGGGAACTAAGAATCGAGAATATTTCCACCGATGGCTGCAGTTTTCTCGGGCGCGCCATCATCATGGTTTACCAGACAGCTCCTGTCTGCGAGGCCCTGATGGGCCCGGAGCGTGCCAGGGAAACATCCAAAAGTTAAGATTGGCGGAAAAGCGAAAGCCACTGGGCTTTGTCAGCGTTTGGTGTCTCGCCTTTGCGGCTTCCGATGGGCCTCTGTGGCGTCAAGTTGGTTCAAAGATGGCCCAAGAGGGCCCGTGAGCGCCCCCAGAGGGGCCCAGAAGGACTTTTTTCTAGGTTGCCGCAAGGGCCCCAAGGAGCACCCCAAGATAGCCCTAAGAGGGCCCCTTCAAGTCCCCCCCGCCAAGCCATCAGAAAATTGAGGCCAGACTGAAAAAGGATGTTTGTGCATGTCCCAAGGAATGTCCCAGCCCCGAGAGGGCACCAGCAGGGCCCCAGCTGGCCCCCACGGAAGTTTCAGAAGGTTCCCGAGAGACCCCCCAAATCCTCAGATCCGAGATTTTGCCTTGCGAGGGTTTTCTGCCCTGGATCGTCCGCCCGTGCTCGGCTGGCGAGGGGCGGCCAGCGCGCCACAATGCACCTTCAGTCTGTCGAGCGAGAGGGGGGAGTGTTGCGACGCATGAAGGGGCAGCGGTAAACCCCCTCTGGCGGGGGTTGGAAAACCCGCGGAGGCCCGCGGTCAGAGATTCTACATCATACCCATGGCCACTGGGCGCCCTGAGTCAGAGTCAGACAGACGCAGGATCGGACTCACCAGGATCAGGGAGGCGGTCAGCTGACGTCGCCCGATTTTTGGAGCGTTCCATGTTCGGGGAGTCCACGGACGAGGGTCAGTCGCTTCGAAAGAGCGCGTCCTGTGGTCGCTTGGAGGGGGGGGGTATTGAAACCGGACCCCCCCCTGGATGGAGGGGGGGGGTTCGAACCCCCCCCCAACCCCCCTCCCGTGACGGGGGCCAGCGCTTGTGTCGGCGGCGGCTGGCGACGGCGGCGGGGACGACGATTTCAATTTCTGGGCCGGCGCCGGCGCCTGCAGGGCGGCGGTGGCGGGGAGCGTCGACGAGGACGACGGTGGTGGTGGTGGTGGTGGGTTGTGGTGGAGGTTGTGGTGGCGGTGGTGGTGGTTGTGGTGGTGGTTTGGTGGCTTGTTGTGGTGGTTGTGGGTGTGGCGGTGGGTGGTGGTGGTGGTTGTGGTGGTGGTTTGGTGGTGGTGTGGTGGTGGTTTGTGGTGGTGGTGGTGGTGGTGGTGGTGGTGGGTTGTACTGGTGGTAGTGGTGGCGGTTTGGTGGTGGTGTGGTGATGGTGAGTTGTGGTGGTGGTAGTGGGTTGTGGTTGCGGCGGTGGTTTGTGAAGGTGGTGGTGGTGGCGGCGGTGGTGGCGGTGGTGGTGGTGGTTGTGTGGTGGTTTGTGGTGGTGGTGGTGGTGGGTTGTGCTGCTGGTAGTGGTGGTGGTTGTGGCGGTGGTGGTGGTGTTGTGGTAGAGTGTGGCGGTGATGGTGGTGGTGGTGGGTTTTCGTGGTGGTCGTGGTTGTGGTGGTGTGGTGGTGGTGGTTTGTGGTGGTGGTGGTGGGTTGTGGTGGTGGCGGGTGTTTGTGGACGTGTGTTGTGGTGGTGGTGGTGGCCGTTCGTAGTGGTGGTGGTGGTGGTGGTGTTGTGGTTTGTGGTGGTGGTGGGTTGTGCTGCTGGTAGTGGTGGTGGTTGTGTCGGTGGTGGTGGTGTGGTAGATTGTGGTGGTGGTGGCGGCGGTGGTGGGTTTTTGTGGTGGTTCTGGTGATGGTGAGTTGTGGTGGTGGTTGTGGTGGTGGTGGCTGCGGTGGTGGTGGTGGTGGTGGTTGTGTGGTGCTGTTGTTGTTGTTGGTGGTGGTGGTGGTGGTGGTGGGTTGAGGCGGTGGTGTCGGTGGTCATCGTCGGGTGGTGGTGGTGGTGGCTGCGGTGGTGGTGGTGGTGGTTGTGTGGTGCTGTTGTTGTTGTTGTTGGTGGTGGTGGTGGTGGTGGTGGTGGGTTGAGGCGGTGGTGTCGGTGGTCATCGTCGGGTGGTGGTGGTGGTGGTGGTGGTGGTGGGTTGTGCTGCTGGTAGTGGTGGTGGTTGTGGCGGTGGTGGTGGTGTAGTAGATTGTTGTGGTGGTGGTGGTAAAGGTGATGTGTTTTTGTGGTGGTGGTGGTGATGGTGAGTTGTGGTGGTGGTTGTGGTGGTGGTGGCTGTGTTGTGTGGTTCTGTTGGTGGTGGTGGTGGTGGGTTGAGGCGGCGGTGGTGGTGGTAGTTGTGGTGGTGGTTGTAGTGGTGGTAAGTGTCGCTGCGTCCCCGCTGTCGCCGGAGCCAGCGCCGGTGCTGCTGGCCGCCGCCAGTGCCTTGCGCCGGCGCAAAGGAGGGGGGGTGGTCGAGCCCCACCCCCCCCCCTGGGCTGCCTCTGGTCATCGTCGCTGCGTCCCCGCCGTGGGCGCTGCTGGCGGCCGCCAGCGCCGGCGCCAGCGCCAAGGAGGGGGGGGGTCTGGGAGGGGGGGGGGTTGGGGGGAGGGGAGTCCCCCTGGTTTTGATCAACGGCGCCGAGTGTTGGAGGGGGGCCCACCCCCCGCTTCGAAACGCGCCGCCGAATGTTCCCAAGGCGAGCGCCCGTGAAACGCGTTCTCTCGTCGCTCCAGAGCCATTCTCTGGAACGGCCGTGGCGCCCGATAGTTCCCCCAGGTCTGCCAGGTCTCCAAGATGTCCAATCTATCTGGGTCCACTTTGTATCTTCGTCCTGGCTTCGTCTGGCTGAAAAGTTGGTGGGGTTGGAAAAACGGGGCAAAATGCTGCACAATTACAAAACTCAGCCGACCCCGAGTTGTCAGACGTCTTCGCCCGTACCGCCATCGGTGGCTGTCGGCCGCGGCAGCCACTGGCCGAGGCAATTGGCCGAGGCGAAGAGGAGGCCTGTGATGGGGGCGCAGGGATAGGGAGAGCCTGCGGCGGGCACTTATCCACAGTATCCATCGCGCGCGGGATCGCTCTTCGGGGGCCTCGACAGGCGGTGGATCTGGGTATCTTCGGGCCCTGGGGACAGTGGCAAATATACCCATTCCTTCCGAAGAGTTGATCTGCTCTTGCGCCCAAGCCTCGTGGGATGCCCAACTGTAGAACCCAGTCAGTAGCACGATTTTGAAAAGCACTGCCTTAAAAAAATGTGGGAATCAATGTTCCGGATCCGAACACGTAAGGGCGCGTCAGCGGGGACCATATTTCGGAAATGTGCCGAACTGTTTCCATGGATTTGAACGAGTTGTTACTTGGAACTTGTAGTGCGAATGCGCGCGGTGCTAGGGCGAGTGCCGAATTTTGGAAAAGGTATGGCCATCCACCCGTGTAGCCGTCAGCAGTTTTTAAGGTCAATGGGCGCGGCGCTCGGCAAAGGCTCGATTTTGAGAACGGAGACCGCCCTCTATCCGTGCACGCAACCGTTGGAGGCCTTTGCACTACGCGGTGCTAGCGGGAGTGTGTAGCTAAGCCGGCCGCCCTTCGGGGCGGGGTACGCGGCGCAGGGGCGCGAGAGTCAGATCTTGAAAACGGCCGCCGACCGCGCGGCCATGCCCCCCCCGCCGCAGCTTCCGCCGCCAGAGAGGTCCGCCGCCTGGCCAACGCCGCCGCCAACGCCGCCGAAGCCGTCGTCGTCGTCGTCGTCGTCGTCGCCGTCGCCGTCGCCGCCGTCGTCGTCGTCGTCGTCGTCGTCGTCGTCGTCGTCGTCGTCGTCGTCGTTGTCGTCGTCGTTCGTCTTCGTCGTCGTCGCCGAGGAGCTTGAGCTGGAGCTGGTCGCGCCCGCTCCGGGCGACCGCGCGGCCGCCTCCAGCCTCGGCGCGGTGCAGATGGGCGGCCGCCTTGAGGCGCCCCGCCAGTGGGGCACGCCGGGCTCGCGGCGCGGGCCGTTGGCGGCGGCGGCGGCTGGCGGCGGCGACGACCGACCGATGGCCCGCGGCAGCGGCGACCGACGACCGACGATCCGGCAGTGTCGACGGCGACTTGCGACTGGCGACGGCAGCGGCGACGGCGGCTGACAAGCGGCGGCGGAGGCGGCGGCGACGGCGACAGAGGTTCTGCGATGGCGGCGGCGGCGGCGTGGAGGTGCTCCGCCAGTGGGGCGCCGCGGCGCCGGCCGCTCCGGGGGCGCCGAAGGATCCCTCGCCAGCAGTGGGTTCTGGGCGCTGCGCGCGGGGGGGCGGGGCCGCGGAGGCGCCGCCGAGGGTCACCTCGAGGCGCAGCCTGGCGGGCCCGCCTGCGGCGGGCTCCAATGGCTCCAAGTCGAGCCCAGCCGCGAGGGTGAAACTGGCCCCGTCGGAGGTCTCCAAGCTGGAGTGGAGCAAGTTGGCCCCGCGGTCACGGGTGGCCGTACAGCGCTGGGCGTCTGGGCAGATCGGCGGCCGCCATTGCCAGCTGGTCCTGGAGCACGACACGGCCGTGACCTTGCTCATCTCCCCGCTGGAGCACGAGCAGGTGATCATGTCCGACCTCCGGCGGGGCGCCGTGCTGAACCTGCTCTCGGGCTTGCCGCTGGAGGCCTGGGGCGACTGGGAAGGCGGCTGGCTGTGCGGCGAAGTGTTCGGCAAGAAGCCGGCGCAGGTGGTGCAGGAAGCCCTCAGGGCCTCGCTGCAGGAGCTGCTGCCGAATGGCGCCGCCGGGGGCGCCGAGGGCCTCCTGGGCGGCCTGCCCATGGAGCAGGTGAACCTGTCCCTGCGGCAGCGCGCCATGCAGGCCCAGTCCGCCGGGGTGCGCGCGCTGGTGGGCGACAGGCCCCGCGGCGAGCCCGGGCCCCGCTGCTCGGAGGAGTACATGCGCACCCAGGTGTGGTTGGAGTTGGCGCGCCTGGAGTTCGGCGGTGCGCCCGACCGCGACCAGACGCCGGCGGGGCCCAGCCGGCTGGTCGGCCAGAGCAGCAGCGCCGGGCAGGCGGCGTGGAGCGACCAGCGGGTGCTGCGCGAGCTGACGCGCCCGGCCGAGGAGCGCGAGCGAAGCGCCCAGGCGATGTCGCTGGACGCGCTGCGGGTGGCCAACCGCGCCATGGAGGCCTACCTGATGCGCCTGGTGCAGCAGCGCGACAAGCTGAAGTCTGTCGCCAGGCTCGCGGAGGAGTGCGACTCCTACTTGGTGCTCGGCCTGGACGGCCCGAACGCCACCGCGGAGGAGTCGAGAAAGACAATGATAATCATGTCGAAACAACACGACCATACATTTTCGGAGGTCCGCGCGATTTTCTTGGATCGGCGCTGGGGCCCATGCTGGCGCCCTCAGCGCCGACCCAAGAAAGCCTCGCGGACCCACGACAGTTTGTGCTCATGTTTTTGCTGTTGTTCCTCTGATAACAGGAGGTCAAGAAGGCGTACCGGGAGCTCGCTAGGAGAGAGCACCCGGACAAGGCGGGCGTCGGTAACAAGGATCGGGGGTTGATAGCTAAAGGTGCCCCAGTGGCCAGGTGTGTCCCTAGCCTCTCGCCCCTTCTTGGACCCCCGCTTCGGGGCCCTCCGGGCCTCGCGAGGCGTGGAGGCCGGCAAGGGTCTCTCCTCATGGAAGGGGACACCTTCGCCCAGGCCAGGGGGCGCCTCTGGCAGCACCCGGCTGCAGGAGCGCTTCCAGGAGATACAGCAGGCCTACTCCGCCGTGCTGCGCCACCGGCGGGGGCCCGCCGCGCCCGCGGACCCGCCTGGCGCGCCCGCGCGCCCGGAGCCTCGGCCGCTCGGTACCGCCGCCGGCGGTGAGCCGCCGACGGGGCACCCCGTCGGCCAGGCGGCGCGGGACGCCGCCGAGCAGGCGCAGGTTGCGCAGGATCGGAGGGGGGCCTCTGGCTGTGACCGCCGACGCCGATCCTGGCAGGGGCCGTTCTCCCGGGCCCCAGGGCTGGTGTGCTACAGAGAGCCTTGCACGGCGGTGGTTTGGGACCGTTTTCGGCCCTTCGGGGGGGGGGGCTTCACCGGGCCCCGGGACCAGCAATCGCAGGCACGGGACGAGAAGTCGGCCCCAGTGGAGCGGTCGAGGTCTCTGGGGTTCGACGCTGCGCAGAAGTCACGACCTCGGGGGTCTGGGTCTACGCCTCCCGCCGGGCCAGGCCAGGAGGGCACAGGCACCGATCCTGGGTCCAGGATGGGCCCGGCCAGGGCTGGTATAGGTGTACAGACGTCGTCCTCCTCCAGGAGGCCGCGGCGGCCGCAGGCGCCATGGCGCGCGAGGCGTTCGTGCTGAACGCTCGCGCGGCCGAGGCGCGGACGTCCCAGAAGAAGTCGGCCGTCCGGGAGCTGCCAGGCGTGTGCCGCCGCCGACGCCGCCGCCGTTGTCGTCGCCGTCGCCGTCGCCGTCGCCGTCGGCGTCGTTGTCGTCGGCGTCGGCGTCGGCGTCGTCGTCGTCGGTGTCGTCGTCGTCCTCGTCGTCGTCGTCGTCGGCGTCGACGTCGGCGTCGACGTCGGTGTCGGCGTTGGCGTCGGCGTCGACGTCGGCGTCGGCGTCGGCTTCGGCGTCGGCGTCGGCGCCGTCGTCGTCGTCGACGTCGTCGTCGTCGTGCCCGCCGCCGCCTCGGTCGCCGTGGCCGTCGCCGTGGACGTCATCATCGTCGTCGTCGTTGTTGTCGTCGTCGCCGTCTCCTCCTCGTCTCCTCGCCCTCCTCTGACGGGCACTTCGGCCACCGACCTGGCGCACCCACCGCTTTCCCGATGTGGGCAGCGCTGCGATGTCCGAAAGGGGCCCTGGAAGTGGCAGCTCTTGGCGGTTTTTCAAAGCACCCGCCAGTGAGTATGGTACCCGATGCGTTGCCGCTGAGGGTCCGGGGCGAGAGCCAGTCCCAACGAGGGTGTCGAATGCTACAGGGGTCAGGTGCTGAAAAGCACGGCGTCGGTCGGAGGTCCTGTCTGACGCTTCTTCCTGAATGCGGAGACGTGACCAACTCACGGACGGAGCGTGCCGTTTAGATGCGCAGCCGAGGTTCCGCGAGGAAGGGACAGAGGGAGGGAAGTTTCGATCGATGACGATGTTAATGACGACGATGATGGCGACGACGCTGCTGCTGCTGATGAGAATGCCGATGATGATGATGATGATGATGATGATGATGATGATGATGATGATGATGATGTCGATGATGATGATGATGATACTACTATTACTACTACTACTACTACTACGACTACTACTACTACTACTACTACTACTACTACTACTACTACTACTACTACTACTACTACTACTACTACTACTACTACTACTACTACTACTACTACTACTACTACGGCTACTACTACTACTACTACTACTACTACTACTACTACTACTATCACTAATGATAAGACTAATAATCGTAATACTAATCAACATACAACTAATACTACTATGAATAACAATAATAATACTAATGATGACGATGATTATGATGATGATGATGATGATGGTGATGATGATGATGGTGGTGGTGAGGGTGAGGGCCAGGATGATGATGAAGATGATGATGAGGATGTAGATATGATGATGATGATGATGATGATGATGATGATGATAATACTGATGATGATGATGTTGATGATGGTGCTGGTCATGGTGATGCTGATGATGCTGTGTCGGATGATTGTGTACATGATGATGCTGGTGCTGGTGATGATTGATGATGGTGATGATGATGATGATGATGATGATGCCGAAGATGATCATGATTATGATAATGATAATGATGATGCTGATCATATTGATGATGTGATGATGCCGATGATGCTGCTTATAATGATGATGCTTAGGATGATGATGGTGATGATGCTGATGATGATAATGATGATGGCGATGATGATGCTGATGATGAAGATGATGTTGATGATGCTAATGATGATGATGGCGATGATGCTCATGCTGATGATGGTTACGATTATGAAGTTTCTTGCATGCTGCTTCTGATCATGATGCTGATGCTGCCGACGTCCAGGGCGATGACGAAACCTAGGACAGCGATGATGCTAATTCTGATGATGATGCTGATTATGCTGCTGATGCTGATGCTGACGATAATGATGAAGATGATGATGCTGATGTTGATGACGGTGATGATGATGCTGGGTATGATGAGGCTGCTCCAGGTGATGCTTGGTGATGGTGATGGGTTCGATAATGATCACGGTCATGATATTGGTGTCGATAACGATGATGCTGATAACGATGCTGATGACCATTACGATGATGAGGATGAGGCGATGATGCTGTTGATGATGCTGAGCTGATGATGCTGAGGGTGATGATGCGGATGATACTAATGATGCTGATGTTGATGTTGATGATGCGGATGCTGATGAGGATGATGACGATGAGGATGATGATGGTGCTGATGACGATGACGGTGATGATGATGCTGATGATGATGATGTTCATGATGAGGATGATGCGAATGATGGTGATAATGATGACGCTGATTATGAGGATGATGATGACGATGGTATTGGTGACGATGATGATGACGATGCTGATGCTGATGATGATGATGCTGATGGCTGATGATGATGATGATGCTGATGGTGATGATTTTGACGCTTATGATAATGAGTGGGTGGAGAAGGAGGCGGAGGATGAGGACGAGGATGAGGAGGATGGGGAGGCGGAGGAGGAGGAGGAGGAGGAGGAGGAGGCGGAGGAGGACGAGGCTTCAACGCGACAGGCTCGTTCCTTACGTTGGTCTAACGTAAAAAGGAGGAGGAGCAGGAGGAGGAGGAGGAGGAGGGGGAGGAGAGGGTTTCGGCTGAGGAGGTACCTGCACACCTTTTTGTCTTCAAACCCTAGGCGGCGCCACTGCCGTGGCCGCGTACAAGATTCCCTTAGTTGGCGATTCCAAGCATAGGCGGTTGCGCGCCGAGCGGGCACGGAACAGAGCGTTGCTGAGGGTGTACAAGGCAGGTCTAGCGTTGCGCAGCCATCACGCAACCCCAAGAGATCGGACGTGGCAGTGTCCCTCATGTCACACACATCTTCCAGTTTCTCAGGCAGTATGCGGATGCAGGTACAATTGGTGCTCGCGCTCCAAGTCGCAGCCCATGCAGTCAAGGGGGAGGTCCAAGAGCAGAGACCCCTGGAACAAAGGCGACAAGGATACTGTGAATCAGCTCGTGGCGAAGATTGCGCCAGCTACCCCAGAGGTGGCGAGGGCGGAGGCCTTCAAGCATGTATACGTGAAGGCGCCCCCGGCAGAGCAGAAGGATGCAGTGAACAAACATCGCAAATATATCAAAGAGAAGATTCGCAATATCGGCATCCTCATCAAGGCTGCTGCCGCAGCGGATCGCCGTGCGAACGACGCGGACTGCAAGGAGATAGCTGTGCTCAAATACATGTTGGCGGAGAGTTCAGGATCAGAGAACTAGCAGTCCGAGGTCAAGATACACTTGGAAAAAAAAACAGGGCCATTTGCACGAGATACAGCAGAAGGAGGCGGAGGTGCGCGAGAGGCGCATCCAGATCGAGGAAACCATCCGAAACATCCAGGGGACGATCGACCAGCTGACGAAGTCGAAGGACGAGGGTGGCACGGCCGAGAGCGCCGGCACGGAGATGCACAATGCAGAGGAGGGCGTTGGCAGGGCGCATGGGAACCCTCGTGGAGGCCTTGGGAGAGAGGCATCAGCATCTTCAGCGGCGTCAGAGGCAGCTGCGGAAGGCCACGCCGCGCCAGCTGTGCCAGAGAGCTCCAGGGAGATGGACTCGATCAAGGAATGCCTCCAGCGTCTGACCGCGGCGCAGATGCTGCAGCAGAACCAGCAGGAGGCCATGATGAGGCACATTGGCAACTTCCGCGGCCACCTGATGGACGAGGTGCGCATGATGATGAAGGCTGCCTCCTGGACAGCTCAGGGGCCGCGGGTGCCGCAACAGGAGCCAGGGATGGGGGGTCAGCCATCGCCGACGACGCCGATGCAGGCAGGGCAGGTGCCAGACATATCGCCTACGTCTACGGCTGCATCTACCCCCCCTGGATGCCCGAACATATACGAGCAGATGCGGGCAGAGTGGCATGCGGCGGGTGTGGGGTTTCGACAGGCACCGAGCCCAGCGGATGCGGGGATTTTCTGGGACCCAAGCACGACCCCAGCCGACTCGGACGCTGCGGAGTACCAGCACCAGCTGAGGATGGCCAGGTTCCACCCGATGTACCCCAGCCAGTCGGCGCAGAGGTCACCGACGTTTCCTTCGGCGCCCTTCACGCCCGCGCAGCCGCAGTTGGAGCCCGAGACGCCTGCGATAGCGCCTTGGGGTTGCCCGACCCCGCAGTGCGACGTCCTGCGCGCGCCGAAGGTCCCAGCGGGCGGCCCGTCTCAGGACGAGCCTCCGACGATCAGGGTGCCAACCTCAGCGTGCCCGACGGACGCGTGCGACAGGACCTTCGCCCAGATGCAGAACCCAGCGGCGGCGGCTGCAACACCTACGCCAGCAGCGACGGCGGCAGCGGAGTTGGCCCAAGCTTTCGCTGCACCAAGCTTGGGAGGGCAGAACGGATGGGGGGGGCGCGCACCTCAGGGCCCAGCGGCTCTGCAGGCGGCGCCCGCGACCCCTGCGGCCAGGAAGCCACCAGTCACGCCATCTACGATTCCACCGGGCCAGCCTTCGCCAGCCTCGCACCAGCATGGGGGCCTGCAGCAGCCGTGCGAGTCGCCGAGAGCGAAGGAGGCAGAGTCCGCGGCCGAACCTGCAGGATCGCCGAAGAGGGAGATCTCGAGGCGGATCACCAAGAAGAAAGAGGACCGGAGGGAGAACAGGCAGAAGGGCAGCGCTCACCCGCGCAAGGGCAAGGGCGGCAAGGTGGCGATGGTCAAGGACAGGCCAGGAGCGGACAAGGGCTGGGAGACGATCGAGGAAGAGGACGCCCCCATCCCGTACCCGCAGCAGCCGTCCCAGACGTCGCCGACACAGCCCTTCGTGCAGCCCGGGCAGGTGGAGGAGTTGGCAGGGCCCGCTTTCTCCGCGACGGCGACGCCAGCACCGACGCCTACGGTTACGGGATCTCCAGGGACGCCTCAGTGTTTGCAGCCGTCACCGTGGCCAGTGCCGCCACAGTCAGCAGTTGCGATGTCGCCGGCGTTGGTGGAGGCGTCGCCGACCCCAGCGGCAGAGATGGTCGAGCCGTCGCAGATGACACCGCAGGAGATCAAGCAGCAGGTGGAAGCGATCGACCGCGCTGTGGCAGGGCAGGGGTGCTCGACCTCTGCATCGCCCAGCGGCCTAGCCGCGGCGGACTGCAAGACGACGGTGGACCAGCGCGTGGAAGGCAGGTCGCCGCCCCAGAAGTTGCAGCGGCAGGCGGGCGTCATCGAGGAGTAGGTAGCTTTTCGTCGCATCTGCGGGGCGCGGCGCTCGGCGACACGCACTGCTCACCGCCTAGCCGCGGCCGGCGCAACGGGGATCGACCCGCGCAGCTGGCAGGTGGCATCGGCGGCAGAGGGTGCCGATCGACGAGCGAAGACGTGGATGTGGTTGGGTCAGTTTACCACGTCACACAGCAGCTTAATTCTTTACGCTTCGCGCATCCCCACCAGCCCATCTCGCAGCAGCAACTCTCGCGAAGCGTGCCGACAGTCGTGTTTTTCAGGCGTGTGTCCGCTTGGCCCCGCATATCCCCCCTGCCCCTCCTTCCCCCCGCCTCCTTGCACATCCCCCTTGTGATGGGGGGCGGGAGAAGGGCGAGGCGGAGGAGGAGGGAGGGAAAGCGCTCCTCGTAATTTGAGTCGTTTGGGGTTTCTCGTCCTGGTGTGAGTCGTTCGGGCCCTTCTCGTTCCTGGTGTGAGTCGTTCGGGCTCTTCGTCCTGGTGTGAGTCGTTCGGGGGGCTGTTCGGGCCCCTTCGGGCCCCTCATCCTGGTGTGAGTCGTTCGGGCCCCTCCTCGTTCGTGGTGTGAGTCGTTCGGGCTCCTCGTGGTGTGAGTCGTTCGGGCGCCTCGTCCTGGTGTGAGTCGTTCGGGCCCCTCCTTGTGGTGTGAGTCGTTCGGGCTCTTCGTGGTGTGAGTCGTTCGGGCCCCTCGTCCTGGTGTGAGTCGTTCGGGCTCCTCGTGGAGCCTCTTGGGGGTCTCTTGGAGCCTCGTGGGGCCTCTTGGGGGCCTCTTGGGGGCCTCTTGGGGGCCTCTTGGGGCCTCGTGGGGGCATCTTGGGGGCCTCTTGGGGGCTTCTTGGAGACTCTTGGGGCCTCTTGGGGGCCTCTTGGGAGCCCCTTGGGGACCTCTTGGGGCGTCTTGGGTGCCTCTTGGGGGCCTCTTGGAGGCCTCTTGGGAGCCTCCTGGGGGCCTCCTGGGGCCATCTTGGGGCCTCTTGCGGCCTCCTCAGAAGCGCAAATCAGCGCTGGCCCCTGAGAAGGACAAACTGAGCCCAAAACTTACGTAACATCAATGATTTTGCTATGAAGGAAGAGGAGCGCGGCCCCCGCAGAATACCAAAATGGGGCAACAACCCTCGTACAATCAATGTTTTTTGCTTCAACGACGAGCTGAGGCGCCAAACTGCCTCCCCCCCATCGGGGCCAGAATCCTCGTGAGGGTCGTCGTTTTTTGGCCCTCCCAGGCGTCGAAAAAGACTCCCCTGACGACGCTCAGGGCTCCTTCTCCAGGTCCAGGGGGGGGGGGGGGGGGGGTAGGGGGAGGGGTAAACCCTTCCCCGAAGGGGAAGAAGGGGGGTTGAGGACAGAGCGGGCTCTCTAAACCACTCGCGCCCAAAGGGCTGGTGGGATTAGGTCAGCAAAGTTCTCGCATCGCGGCCAGGTCAATCTTTCTTTGCTGACAATTTGGAGGACGAGGTCAGCTTGATGCAACAGCAGGCCCGTGCTTCAGGGAGTGACGGCGACGGCCATGAGGAAGGTGCGCCCCACGAGGGCCCTGGCTGCCACCCACACTATGGACCTTCTGGAGAGTTTGGAGGGCTATTGGTATCCGACTCCTCTTGCACGTTGCCTTATCAAACGGCTTATGGAGTTATCACCTGCCTGGGCCATTGAGGCGCGCATTATTGGCGAGGAGGCCGCGCATGTCAACTTCTTGTATTGGGCAGTTCCAGCTGTTGTGCAGGAGATTTTCGCTCACCCAGTCTACGACCCCACGTGGGGCCCATCAGCTCGGAGGTCGCCCGAGGTCACCGAGAGGTTGCGGCAGTTTGCTACGCGCATGCTGAATGAGATCTGGCGTGGAGGGGCTGTAGAGAGGCGGAGTTTCGCTATCCGTCAAACTAGGGCGTTGCATGATGAGTCGCCTCAAGAGTGGGGCAAATCCCTCAATCGCATGTGCGAGGAGGTGTTTGTCGCGAGGGTTCGCCTGTTGGCCACGGGGGGCCAGCGCCCCCCCCCCCCCCCCCAGACGCACGCAACATCAACGAGGAGGTGATTGTCGCTTTCGCGAGGCAGATCGCGGAGCACATCCGCCAGAATAGGCCCCCGGCGGTGCCTTTCCACGACCCGACGTTCCCTGGCATGGAGGAGGGGGTCCTCGCAGGAGCGGCTGCGACGGGGACATGCACGGGGGGCGCCAGCGCCCCCTGGCAGCAGCGGGCCAGCTGCAGCACCTGAGAGGGCCCGAGGCGAGGAAGGGCATCATGACGCCCAGTCCTTGCTGCAGGTGAGCGCGAGGTGCGCACCACAGAGGGTGGCTAGCGCTACTTCCTTGAGAGCATCTTCAGCATCGGTTTCCAGCGCGACGGCGCAATACTCACCCTTCCCCATGGGTTGGGCAGAGAGCGCGCATGGAGCTGATGAGCGTTCGTCTCCGACGCTATACTCACCCTTCCCTTCGGGTTGGGCAGAGAGCGCGCATGGAGCTGATGAACGGTCGTCTCCGACACTATACTCACCCTTCCCTGCGGGTTGGGCAGAGAGCGCGCATGAAGTACCTCCTCGTGGTTCATCGCGGGTGGTGACTCCGTGCAGGCTGGCTTCTTTGTCGACTGGGAGTTCGGCAGGGGAGAGTGCTGTCAGTGCGCTGCGTGCTTGCGTGCCCGGTGTGAGCAATAGTGTCAAACAAACAAAGCGAGTGAATTTTGCAGACGATTTAGAGGAGCGGCAGCTCTACGATCCTGCCAAGCGTGTCGCGCGTTTGGAGAGGCTGCTCCCCGCGCGTTCAGTGCAGGAAGCTGCGCCGCAGCGAGCGGCGGAGTCGAGTTTTTACGTCCAGAGAGGAACACACGTGGTTGGGCATGTTGGCCACGGCACCTCTCAGACGCCTGTTTTTGGCGAGGGATTGCCCTCGCGTGCTGGTGATAATTCGAGCAAGCCGGAGGAAGGCTGCCACACTGATAATGTTCTAGCGTCGTTCACAGTTGCGCAAGATGCGCGGGAGGGTAGCCTGCGCAGCCAGTGCGCCAGTGCCGAGCCAGCCGATCACGGATGGAGGGGATCAAGCTGCATCGCAATGCCCGTTCTGCCTTGAAGCTCGCCCTTGCGAGAGGGATGAGTCGAATCGAGAGCGTCGTCCTGCATCCTGACGGGTCCCTGTCGGTTCACGCGGGGTTAGAACCAGCGTGGGGGCTCGCGGTTGTTGGCCAAGACGTGAACGGTTTCGCTTTTCTCGGGTTCGCTGGACAGAGACTTGAGGGGTCGATTCCAGGAGAGCTCATAGGCAGTAAAAAGTTCAGTACTGTTGTGGAGATGGCTGGAATAATCTGGGCGATGATATACCCCGCATGCTTCCCAGCCGACGTTCGCGTCACCATCGAGGTTGATGATAAAACGGCTCTCAAGCTCACAGTCGGCGAGTACAGATCTAAGGAAAATGAAGCCCTGGCAAGGGCCCTCAATCTGCTGTATGAGGAGTTCTGCAGGAGGGGGGGGAATGTGTGCAAGCATGTGCGAGCGCACCGAGGTCGGCCATGGAATGAGATGGCCGACTGTATAGCTAAGCGTATGTCCAAGCACCCACCACCCGACCCCCCAGGCGAGCTCGTGCAGCTGCTATGCTATGAGCGTGGTCGTGAATGGGCGTGGGATGCGTCGCCGAGCAATCCTGACCGACACGCCTATCCCCCGATGGGGGCCAGCGGATTCGATTTCCACCGTAAGGCCCCAGGTGGCTAGATGGAGCATCAGGATCAGAAGTGCGGAGAGAAAAAGGTCAAGGCCCGAGTTGGCTTCACTGTGGCCACCTGCAATGTGCTCACTCTCAAGGATGATGAGGAGGGATACTGTAAGAAGGCGGCCGCCAAAACGAGAGAGAGGCGGCGGTGGCTAGAGCTGCGCACCACAGAGCCCAGTTCAGGCAATTCGGATGGCTGTTCGTGGGGGTGCAAGACAGCCGTACGCCCGAGCGACGCAAGGTCGCGGAGGATTTCCTGGTCCTGTCATCGGGGCCTGAAGAGGGGAGTCTTGGGTGCGAGCTTTACGTTAACCTGCAGGCTGTGTACGCGAAAGTTGGCGAGGTTGAACATCGGATACAGCCCCAGCAGGTCCGCGTGCTGTATTCTGACCCCCGCGCCCTCATCGCGGCTGCGCAGGCCGAGTTGTTCGACGAAAATGTTGCTGCGTTGCGTGCCCCACTCAGTAACTACAAGCCGGAGGTGTGAAAGGCGTGGTGGGCCCACGCACGTCAGTTGATGGCGCGATGGAAGCCGACCATCCTGCTTGCTGATGCGGATGCCCGCGTCGGCAGCGTTGAAGATGACGGAGTGGGGGGGGGGGGGGGTCTGCAGCAGATGGAGGATGATAACGGAGGAGACTTTCGGGAGTTGCTTGATCTTGGGGGCCACGTGGCTCTCAACACTGGCTTGCCTCACGAGCAGGGGCACACTTGGGGTTCGCATGCGGGCACCAGACATCGACTGGACTATGTGACCACCAGTGTGGCCTGGCGGCAGTGCGCCAAGAAGGCCTGTGGATTACGCTGTTGATTCTCAGCGACTCAAGGATGATCATTCCCCTGTCGGGTGTAGGTTTGAGTAGCAGGTGGTCAAACAAGTCAAGGTTCACGGGGCCCCCCGCATGGGCCCCCGTAGGTTTTCCGACCCTGAAGTCAAAGAGGCCTTCGCTCGGGAGCTCCATGAGCGGCCAGTGTGCGCGCGGGAGGTCGGTGCTGAGGAGCATAGTGCGGCGGTGACTGAAACCAGGTTGAACGCCGCTAAGAGGCACTTTGGCCAGGACCCCTTTACTCCCTTTAAGCCGTATGTCAGTAGGCAGGTCATGGAGCTTGTTAGGCTCCGCTGATGGGGGCTCACGGTTATCCGTGGGATTAGGCAGGGCAACTGGGACATAGCACGTATCTTTGCGTGGTCTTTCGGGCCGCGAATCTCTGACTTTGTGCAGGCGCAGTGCGAGTGGAGCCTCCACGCGTGCTACCTGGAGGAAATTTGTTCAGGTTGTGGAGGCGGTGTTGCCAGTTGCGTGCCTGGTCGATGCTATCCGTTTTTCCTTCACCAGACCCGGCAGGTGCTGCGCGACTGCATCATGCGAGATCGCATCAGTAAAGTTGAGAACCTGGCGCGGGAAATGATGAGCAGTCGTGAGAGCGGAGACGCCAACAATGAGTGGCAGAAGGCCAAGAGGGTCATCGCCACTGGAGGTTTCGAGCAGGCCCGGTATAAAGGGGCGAACCTTTTGCTTATCTATCGGGATGAACAAGGTCAGGTCCTCCGAGGGCCCCAGGAGTGGGATGAGGAGCTTCTGAGACACTTCTCCGAAATTGAGGGGGCCCGTAGGGTGCATTTCCAGGAGCTTGAGGACATCTATGATAAGACGGCTCCTAGGATGAGTATTGACTTTCAAGCGGTGATTGAGTATGTCCCCGCCCGCGAGTGGCTCGTTGGGGCCATCCAAGGGGCCCCCAAGTGGAAGTCTGTGCCCAACGGGCTCTCGGTCGACGTTGGCCGCGGCCCCAGAGGCTGTGGCGCGGCACATTCAACCCTTGTTAGTTAAGGTCAGTCTTACGGGGTTTGAGCCGCCGTCCTGGAAGGGGACCCAGTCGTGCGGGCTGTTCAAAGGCAAGGGGGACTGGGGGGTGGCTAAGCACTTCAGGTCTATCACCCTGACCAATGCCGTGCCCAAGTTCCACTACGCCTTCCTCAGACAGTGCTTGAACGCCTTCATTGAGAGTCTGCTCGAAGACTCCCAGACTGGCGGTCGGAAAGGGAGAGGAACTGCGCTGTCCACCCACACGATGTTGGCTTTCTTGCATCAGGCGCAGGCTGAGCAGTTCACGGCGGTGCTGCCGCTTGTGGAGGTGATCGGTGCGTTTATAGTATGATTCGGCAGTTCGTTGTTGACCTGCCCACGGATGAGGAGGAGAGGAGGAGCATCATTGATTCGGTCCCTATCACAGAGTGGATGAGACCAGCCCACGAGCGGACGATGCAGTCGCCGTGTGTCCTCGAGGGGAAAGCCCCCCCCCCCCCCCTCAGTCGGCTGCTGAGCGAGAGCCAGAGAGCGACGTGGTTTCGGGTTGGCGAAGCATGTTGTGCCGCTGCCACGACCAAAGGCTCTAGGCCAGGCAATGCGCTTGCCGACTTTTTCTACAACGCCCTTTTCGCTAGGACTTTGCACAATATCGAGAAGGATTGAAGCGAGAGGGGTCTTTTGTATGAGTTGAAAGAAGCCCAGGTCAGCATCCTGGCTGAGTCGGGGGACGAGCCCCCCTGGCCGACACTGCCTATGCTGATGATGCTAATTTTCCCGTGGTGTGTAGAGGCAACTCTGATGCGCGGTGGGTTGTTCGAACGGTTTTCTCGGTCATTGCCACGCGCATGGCCCAAGATGGCCTCGTCATCAGCTTCGTTGCGGGAAAATCGCAAGTGATGGTCCAGGTCAACGGCAGAGACAAAGCGTGGTGTAAGCGCTTGTTGTCGGTTGAGTTGCGGGGCCAGATTTACATCCCAAACTTGCAGGGAACGGTTGGGCTGGTGGCCACGCAGAAGTCCCTCGGGACGTTGCTGGCTGCGGACGGGTCGATAGGGCACGAGGTGGCCTATAGATGCGGCGCTGCTAGAGCCATCGCGGGAGCGATGTCTAGAACCGTTTTCAGAATGAGAGGGGTCTCTCTGGCGGCTAAGTTGCAGTACCATGCGGCTCTCATCGAGTCTAAGAATATTTATAACGTGGAGACGTGGGGACAGTTGAGTGAGACAAGCAAGCGGCAGCTGGAGTCGACTTATTTCGGGTCCCTGAGACGTGCTGTCAAGTGTCAGAGGCGAAAGGATACCGTGTCGGACGCCGAGGTTTTGTTCACGTGCCAGCGGGCGCCTCTTGGGCGACTGATGGCGTATAGGAGACTCAAGTACCTTGTGCGTCTGCTTCGGTACGCCCAAGGTCAGAAGGGCACGCGGGGGATGAGGCCACTCGAGTGTTGGGGGATTCTGTGGAAACCGCGGTGGAAGTGGCCAGGAGCGGGCCTGAGTTCTTCCTCACTTGTCTCCGCCCGGCCTGGAGGAGCTCGCTCGCCTGGGGGCGTGACCAGCTGAGGCTCACGGAGTGGCGCAGGGCGCTCGCGGCGGAAGCTGAAGGCGGAAGCTTGCCCCCCCCTTTTGCGAAGGTCAAGTCCCCTGGAGGCCATGTGTGCCATGAATGTGGCTACGCCGCCCAAAGCAAGACCGGGTGGGAAATGCATGTCGCTAAGGCCCACCCTGAGCTCGGGCAGGTTAATCGGTTTCTGTTCGGATCGTGTTGCCCCGCCTGTGGGTGGAAATTTCACACTAGGATGAGACTCGGCAAGGATGCGAGGTGTCTCACGGCGATTCGGGCGTTTTTCAGACCCATGGGGGAGGAGCAAGTTCTGGAGCTCCAGAGGCTTGACGCGCAGGAGAGCAAGGATCTTCGGCAGCGAGGCCTCTACCAGGAGAAGGCCCTGATCCCCGCCGTGAGGTCGGCGACCCCGCTGATCCCGCCCCAGGACCCTGAGATGCACGACCCCGTCGAGCCCCCCAGCGTCGTGGAGTATCAGCAGGATGCCCGGGCTTTTTTGAGAACGGCCAGAGCGTTGTAGGTTCCAGTGCAACTTAATCCTGCATTTGTTCTCGGGTAGACGTCGGATAGGGGACCTGCAGGATTGGGTCGAGCATTTCCAGACACAGGCCCCCCAGGACAGGCCCGTCTGGACCTTGAGCCTGGACGTGGCCAACGCGCCAGTGTTGGGGGACCTCAGCGTCGAAGGTGCCATCGAGCACTGGCTGAAACTTGTGCGGGAGTTCGTGGTTGTCGGCTTGCTCGGGGCCCCCCCGCGCGAGACCGGGGGCGCGGCCAGGTTCAACAGTCTGGCCAACGGCAGGGGCCCCAGGCCGGTGAGATCCAGGGAGCTCCCTTGGGGCATTGAGTGCCTCACGAGTAAGGAAAGGAGACAAGTGGACCTCGGCAATGTGTTGCTGAGACCCATGTGTAGATTCTTGGTGGCGTGCGCGGGGCACGACACCCCCGCTATCATGGAACACCCGGCCGAGGCCCACTGGCGACCGCGGGCTCCCTCGTCGTGGTTGCTGGACGAGGTTCGATATATCCTGTCGTTGCCAGGGGCCGAGAAGGTGACGGTTGCTCAGTGCCTCTACGGATGTGAGTATGAGAAACCTACTACGTTTCTGACCATCCACCTTCCCTCTCTTGGGATAAAAGGTCCGAGAAGGGCCTGGGGGGGGGAGGTGCAACCATCCTGGTCGGCATCGTCAGGCCCTGGGCCGTGGGGAAATGGGGGAGTTCCGAACAGCTGCGTTGAAGGAATACCCCGCTGAGCTGTGTAATTTGCTCGCTCGATGTATGTGGGAAGGGGTCGAGGCCAGGGCGAGGGTCGGCCCTACGACTTGGGAGGTCCCTCAAGAGGCTCTCGGTTTTTATATCCCCCTTGACCCATACTGCGAGTTCGAGCGCAAGCATGACTGTGCCCGAAAGTGGGGCAGGGATGACAGCTCAAGCGAATCTGGCGGCGACCGCTGGACGGCGGCGGCGGGTGTGAGGAAGCCCCGCTTCGCGCCTTGGCGCGAGCCGCCGCCCGTCCGCACCTTATCATCTTGCAAGTTGTATTCGATACGCTTCGAACATTCCTCATGCTGGAAACCGTAGAAACCGTAGGGGGAGGAGGAGGAGGAGAGTGAGAAGGAACGGGGGAGGTGAAGGAGGAGGAGGAGGAGAAGGATGAGGAGGTGGCAGAGGAGAAGGAGGAGGAGGAGGAGGAGGAGGAGGAGGAGGAGAAAGAGGAGGAGGAGCAGGAGGAGGAGCAAAAAACCTGCTCTTCGTCCGAGGAGGAAAAAGCGGACGACTCCCCCCCCGGCCCCAGGCATCGCCTTCCTCGCCGCGCCCCTGCTGGGCACGTGCGTCGCGAGCCTCCGGGCCATCTCGCCGCTCCCTCGGGGGCCCCACGCGGCCCGCGCGCCAGGACCGAGCAAAGGGAGAGGAACATGGGGAGAACGGTGAAGGAGGGGGAGAGAGGACTGAGGAGAGGAGGGGGCGAGAAGGAAAAGACCGTAGGAAACAAGGGGGGGGACGGACGAAGGAGGATTTGTTGGAGGAGGAGGAAGAGGGACCAGTGCAAACCCAGGACGCGTCAACGATGTTGCAATAAACTCTCCCTCCAAGTTCCTTCTTCATGTGTAATGCTCATTGCGGGAAGTGGTCCACTAGAACACATCCATTAGGGAACCTCCAATCATGCGAACAAAAACGTTGTTAGAATTCCAACGCCGGGTCTCAACGTTCATGTTGCGTCCTGTCAATCCTAAATCGCGCTAGAACGCACATCTCTGGACATCGACACCTGGAATCAACGTGAGGGGTGACGGCTGCGTCCTGACAATCCTAAATCGTGTCAGAACATCAATATGTGGATGTTGTCGGTTCGAGTTTTGTCAGTTGTTATAACTTGCATGGTGAGTGTGTGCGGCACCATGGCGAAAACGACATAAAAAGCGAGTCGGCTTCCATCCTTGAAGCGGTCTGGACTGTTGAACGCGTCTGTGCGCGTCGGTGAGGTGAGAGCCACATTTCGAAAACGATTTTTTTCCACCCGCGCAGTTGTTGAGAACGTCCAAGACGAATGTGCGCTTTGCGAAGGCAAGAGCCACATTTTGAAAAAGAATTGCCATCCATCCTAGAAGCTGCTGCAAGCATTCAACGGCGAATATGCGCGGCGCTGAGGTGAACACCGCATTTGGACATCGACCGCGATCCATACGCGCAGCTGCTGCAAACTTTGAAGGTGGCTGTGCGCGCCGCTACTTCGAGAGCCAAATTTTGGAAGCTACCCGCCTCCATCCGCGAAGCTGTTGCAAATCTCAAGCCTTAGGATGATGCGTTGTGAAAGGGTGTGCGGAACGCCCGGCCCGCTCTACTGACGCGTGCGGGGGTGCGACAGGGAGGAGTGCTCTATAAGGAAAAGGGTCGGAGGAGGAGGAGGAGGAGGAGGAGGAGGACACGATTATCAATGTTTCCTAGCGTGGGCCTCAAACGGTGTTGTTCTAGCAACACATGTGCGAACCTATGTGAAACAATCGATGTAGTGTTGTGCGGTCGACGACCCGCCCATTGTTCATAGTGGTTTTCCCATGGCCACGTGGTGTACCGCGCCATGCGGGCAGACTGCAAAAACATTATGTGGCAGCTCTTTGATCTTATGCGTTGCGCGCCGAGCCAGCGACGCTTTCCGTCGCGCTGTCTTGCGATATGTGGCATTGGTGGGCCAGGGAATTCCGCCATTATTACATGCATCTTGGTCGCTCCATTGTGCGAGGCGCTGACATGAGCTCTTGCACCAGGCTCGGTCTGAGGACACCACCAGACACTACATGACCAAACGTGACTTGGGGGATGTGTACCAGCTCTGTCATGAACATGGCGAGCCAATGAAAGAACACGATATCATCGATCTGTAGACCGACAAGGCGCACAGCAAATCCTTTACAAAGGGAGGTCTTGATGATTGCAAGCTTGCAGACGGCACGTGCGGTATGGAAGCTCATGGGCCCTGTTTGATAGGGGCAAAGCAATGCCAGGAACTCCTGCTCATGTGGATGGGGGCTGGTAACCTGTCGATCTTCGACGTCGTCGACACCCGCAGCGGAGAAGCAACCGAACCTCTCCTCATCCTTGTCAGGCAAGAGGCTTCACGCGTGCTTGAAACGACGTCTCTGAACAAGGAGCGTTGCATGGATCAGCGCGGGGAAGACATCGACGACTTTGATCAGCGGGGTGCGGCGCGCAAGATCGACCGACACGTGCGAGATGGCAGGCGTCGCGACATGGACAACCAGACATCTCCCAGCCAGGACGGGGCCCAGAAGGCCTCCAGCCAGGGCGAGCCAGGGCGTGGCCTCCAGCAGTTCCAGCGCCTCGCAGCCGCCCCCCCCGATCGGTCAGGTCCGAGGGCCGCGCGCCGCCGCAGCTGGACAAGCCGCCGCTGGCTCGAGGAGACGAGGGTCGAGAAGGACGTCAGTTCGGAGATGGGCGCGCGTTTTCGGGGTCGGGCATGGCAGGCGCGCGATGATGACACCCGGCGTCGACGCGAGCAGAGAGAGCAGGAGATCGAGGGGGCCGGGGATTTGGAGGAGCGCACGGCGATGCGAGCCACGGCTGAGAAAGCAGCCAGCGAGGCGCGGCGCTGCGAGACAGGCTGGCGCGTGCCGCAGAACGCGCCGGCGCTGGTTGCAAGCCCAGTCTCCAGTGGCGCTGGCAGAGCGCTTGCCTGCGGGGCTGACATCGATTTGGAACTGAGACGTGGTGCAGCTGCTGCTCAACCGCCACTTATCTTCGCGAGTGATTGCGCAGCGCTCGCGGGGCCCGATGAACGGCGCCTCGCGACGGCGGGCCGCGCGCGAAGGTCCGGCGCAGCTTTTTCTCTAGCAACTGCTCGGGCGGTTTTTCTCGCCAGATCGGCCCAGGGGGATAGACGCCGCTGGCGCGCTGTTTCGCTCGTTCAAAGCGCGCGCGCCCGCGGGCCTGCGCTCAGCCCCGCGGCTGCTCCACAGGAACGACCACCTAATGGAGAGGAGGGAGGGAGAGAGAGAGAGAGAGAGTAACTGTTTTCCGAGAACAACCCAACTGGACACCTCGCGAGCCCACTGCAGAGCACTTCGTGAAGTGGCGGCCGACCTACGCACTGTGAGCACCGCTTGGGTGCGCAGGCCACTCTGAAGAGGCTCGAGCACGAACGACGATGGCACGGAAGACAGGTGGAGGATAGGATGGGACTTGGATGGTAGGAGGAGGAGATGAGATGTGGCCTGCGAGTACCATGCTCCGGAACCGCTCTGCCGGATCACGGGGGAACGTGCTCCGGAAACGCTCTGCCGGAGCACGTTGGGGAGCACGGCGGAACGTGCTCTGGAAACGCTCTGCCGGAGCACGCTGGGGAGAGTGAGGCGGAGAGATGTTTGAGGGTGGGTTGTGAGAGAGAGAGAGAGAGTCCCATCCAAGGAATATCTTACGCTTTACGTGCGACCGCGTGCCAGGCTAGACCTTGGTGCCAGAGGCCGAGGGGAAGGAATACAGGGGAGGGGGGTATGGAAATGGAAAGAGGAAGGGAGGGCCCAGCCTTGGCGGCGAAGCGGAACAGGCTCCGCTGCAGCAGCCTGGTGGAGCAGTCGTCTGCCCTGCCCTCGGGGTCGACTCTGAGGGACAGCTCACGATTCTACTAGCAAGGGACAGGGTCAAGTGGCTCGCTGGAATCGTGCCATCTACCACCTGGGGTACAGCCCATGGCGCATGAGGGAACTGCCTCCACGAGCCTCGGCCACGGAGAAGACTAGGGTGGGTGTTCGCACCACTGGTGCACAGCCAGTGGAGTGGGCACCTCAGGATCGGGGTCCCCCCGTTCTTTTTGTTTTTCTGATATGTCTAGGGGAGGGGGAGGAGGAGGAGGGAAGGAGGACTGTAGGCTGCAAACTCAGCACCCCTCCGAAGCCGATATGCTCTCCACGGGGACGCATTCGGAGACGGCTGGGAGTGCTTCACGCTTGCGGGGCCTACGGGGCCTCTGGAGGTACTGCTGGGGGTCGACATCTGTTGCGCGAAAGAAAACCGTCGAGAATGCAACTCCTACTAAGCCTGAGACACATGACTGGACTATGGCCGCCTCGTTGCTCGAGAAAACCGAAAAGGGAAGCTCCAGGGTATCTATCACATACTGGACACACCTCGATTCACGCACGTGGCTCCAATTTAACAACCAGTATGCTTTCAACACCTCGATATGGCGATAGCCAGCTGATGGAAGCCACAGGTTGATGGTCACACCCAGGACGATGCCAACGATGAAAAAGATCAGACCCCTCTGGCATCAAGCGGTTGGGATCATCACGCAGCTGTTCGTTACGTTCTGGTTCTCAGCCGATGCGCCCAAGGACCACATCAATCAAAGAACTCACCTTGTCTTTGTGGCTCGACGGCAGCTGCTTTCGCGGCATGTGGCTCCGTAGCACCTTGTTGGCATTGGCGGTAGCCACCTTGTCGTCCTTGAGCGCCTTCACGAGAATGGTCTCGACCGCAACCATCTCACCGGTGGCGGGCAACATGGTTTTGGTGCCGACTACCGCCTGAAGCCACCCAAGTTCTGCACGTGAGAACTCCTTTTTCTGGTCGTTTTTGGGCGGCGTCGGACTGCGTGCTGGTGGCGTCGGTGGGCACTCTCGCTGGCCTAGCTGCTTCTTGAGCTCGTCGGTCTGGGCCGTGAACGCGCTGCGCAGAGCAGCTGCCACGTACTCCCCCTGCTTGCGAAGCTCCATCTCCTTCTGGCGGATCTTGGTAGGCGGCGTACCCCTTGTCCACGGCAGCCAGGGACTTGCGAAGCTCCTCGATCGACTTCTGGGAGGAACGGTCGGAGTGGCCACGCTGGTGGCGGTCCCGGGAGCCTGCACGGCGGCTCGCGTCGCGGGACCGACGCTCTCGGGAGCGAGGAGGGTCGGAACTGTCATCATGGCGTCGGTCCCTCCTGTCTCTGGAGTCGGAGCGGCGGTCACGATCACGATCGCGGTCACTGCGGCTGTCCTTGTAGCGGCCGCGGTCTCGGTCGCGGTCGTGCCTGTCGTCCTTGTAGCGGTCGTACTTGTCTTTGTCGTACTTGTCGTACTTGCCGCGTCGCTCTCTGTTGCTCATGGCTGGCGTGCCGGCGTAGCGGAAGTGGTGGCGCCAAACCCGCAGGACCGCCCGAACCCTTTGATCGGGGGAGCGTAAGACCCGGGTTTGCCAGGACTCGGGTTCGCCATCGTTTTTTGACCGCGCTTCGGATTTTGACGAGGAGAGTTTCGTGGGATGTATGCAGCGGGAGGCCTCGTCAAAATGCAGGCTCGGCCTCGTCATTTTTTTGACGACCTCGTCGGGGATTTCAGAGTCCACTGTACCCAGGTCTTACGTCCCCCTGATTTGAGCAGACACACTCCACGGTGCAGCATGAGCAGCAGCAGTGATGATGTCGATGGGGTAACTGAGGAGGATCAACTCAAGGACCAGCTCTAGGGCCCATGCGGTGGTGGCTCCGATAGTCAATGACAAGTACTGGACCCTGGCATACCTGGACGTGAACAACGAAACCAACATGCCACACTTTCGGGGCGGTAGCCCAGGCCATTCGATGATGTTGGACTTGGCCCGCTTCTCCTCCAAGCCCTGCAACCACGGCCGAATGGGCTTTTTTGGGGGGCACGAGGACCTGGCCCAGGAACGCGTGGAGCTCTAAGTCGACCCAGATGCAGGGCTCCTCGTGGCCCTCCAATGGAGAAGCGGGGCTGAGCCAGATGGGGTACACCTGGCACAAGTAGTTGTGTGTACATTGTCGACAGAAGTGAGTATTCATCCCAAGAATGTCGTCTACATATCTACGTTGTCCTACTAGTAGTTCTTGGAGCTCGGAGGGGAGACGAAACCCAGCGTGCCCCCGCCGTGGTAGATCGAGGCGAGCCTTGTACTCATACCAACACATTAATACCGAGAGGGCGACCCCTGAAAGCACACCTCCTATAGGGAGTCCTCGCATTTCATACATAATTCCACCAAGGGACACCAAGGATATCCAGGATAACGCTAACAACGCTCGATGTATATCTGTGACTGAAATTCTAAACCACCCTGGCGGTGTCAATCCTGCCCACGGTCGTGTTCGTGGAGTGCGGGACTGGCTGACCAACGTCGAATCCACACAAACCGTTTCAAACATATTACAGGCAATCTCCGACCAGGCATGAGATATAGTGCCAGAGTCGCATTGTGCAAAGGCCTGGTCCGCATCCACCACTACGAGGGAGAGGTGCTTCATGGGGGTCCCACAACACGCTCACGAAGGGGATACCTCTGACGGGAGGGATTTCCGAAGAGCTCTGACTTCTTCCGCTGCGTGGTTCAGGTTGAAGACCTCCGAACTCAAGCCCGACCGATGGAGGAGGTCTCGAACTGCACGGCCTTTTACCTGGAAGCCTTTAGATCCTGGTGCATCTGAAACATTTGTGACCCTTCGCATGCAGCTATGAAGTTGCTTATGGCAGACCTTCTGGCCCGCGGGGAAGAAACGCTGTCATTTTACCATCGGAAAAACGTATGGTGGGCGAGTGGCCGCCGACGGCGGCGGCATGTAGCGGCGGGCGCACAACCACGGGGGCAGCGCGGCTACGGCTCGGCCCCATATCCACACTGCCGCGTCGTGGGGAGAAATGTCCACTCGTAGTTTCCAGTCTGGGTCTGCCATGGCCAATTGGTGTAGGTACCTGATCATGTCGCAACCATCGCAGGCCCGCACCTTGCCGCACTCCTTGTCATCTGAAGTAATTACACACTCGCCGTTGTCATCTAGGGCGTCCTGCATCGTCTCCTCCATCTGCCCCCGCGCATCTGGTGCCGCAGGCGGGGTCGCCCAACGGCGGGCAACCCAATGATGAAGATGCCGAAGCCCTCGTCGAAGAACTTGGGGTGGTAGTCGTGCGCGTTGAGCCCATTCATGTAGTGCAGCGGACGCCTCGCGTATGGCACGCCGCGGCTTCGGCCAACGGCGGGGCCTCCATGGCCCCGCCAGCCGGCTTAGCCGCCAAGGTGCCGAGGGCGAGCCCTCCTGGACATGTGGCAGAGCCTTGGTCTCGAAGGCGGCGCAGATGCGGCTGGCCGACACGGGGGCCATTCCAGCACTGCTGCTTCTGGATGACAGCACGTGGTGAACGTGCGTAGATTTCTCGAGTCGGAGCGTACCTCATCGACTTGCCCATTTGCTGGATCGACGAGGCTACCCATTGTCGGTATCGTTAATCTTGAAATTCGGTTGGCAGCCGCACAGATGGACGTCGAGCGCACGGGGGGCGAAGGCGTCTCAAGTGTAGGTCCAGGCGGCGTAGTACCATCCGTTGCCTATGGAAGGACCTCGAGAAGAGGTGGGCCATGGAGGCCGCCCGATACAGGTGGTAGCCCATCTCGTGTCTGGTCATGTACTGCATTAGAAGGATCTCCTGCCACTTAGCGGCGAGGAGCGCCAAGAGCAGGCCAACCCGCTTCTCGTGGAATAGCCACAAGGGGCCTTCCTTCCTCGCCCGTGAGGATGCACTGCTCGGCCTGCTGGAGGCGGTGCAGGGTGGCGAACGGCTCGGCTTCGGAGAGGGCGCCTGGGCACTTGGCCTCAAACGAGTCGCTCTCAGCCTTGAAAGGCACGGACCCGACGGAATCGGGCATCGTAGAGGTCCAGACCGGTGCCGTCGTCCGTGTGTTGGGTCCTCTTCTCCACGAAGGTGGTCGACGACGTTGCGTTCGCCGAGTCCTCTGCATGGCATGTAGTTCTCCTTGGGCTCTGCGGCGGCTTGCCGCTTCTGACTCGCGTGAGTCGGCCATGTTACATGATGGCGCATATCTTCTGATAGCGAGAGACTCATCGTGAAAGCTTGCCCTCTCAGACAGTACCAAGATAATTGGCAAGAAATTCAATGGACCAACACTCTTACGTAGTAGCCGATATCTTGGCAATCGTCCTGGACCGTGGCGTGGGTGAAGAACAGCGCGTCCGTGCTCTGCGACCCTTCCCAGGAGGCCTGGCGACGGTCCTGTCCGGAGCGTGGCCTTGCCCACGTAGAGGCCCGAGTGGCTGCCCATGGCGTAGACAACGGCCTTGGTCGGTCCATCAGGTTGTCCAAGAAGACATTGGAGTAGGGACGGAATGAGAGGGTCATTCTAATTCTGTAGAGCGATTCTGTAGTCCGGTGCCAGCATGCTTTCCAGCTTCTTGGCCCAACGTGGAACCCGTCGCTGGCTTAGCGCACGACGGAGTCGAAGAATACCTGTCATGAAGAGGGCCTTTCCAATCGTGCTCCAAAGATACACGCCGCGGAACGGTCAAAAATGTGCTGCGGGTCGGCCCGCGCCATACTCGACCAAATTTTGCTACTGCGCCGGTAATCCTTGCAATGGTGCGCCGATGATGCCGTTGATTCCACATCCACACTCTGAGGCGGCTCGCTGCTCAATCTTGTGGTATAACCTCGCGCTCTTGGCGAGGAGCGCGCCCAAGACTGACTGCGCCAAATTGTGGTCCTTGTAACGTTCCACCGCGAGAGGCCATCGGACCATTGGCCTCTCCACCGCCTCTTCGGCCTCTACGAGGCGGTTTTCCAAAAACTGGCGGACTAGGAGATCGAGCTGCTGCTCAACCCCCGCGGTACCGTCCGAGCCGTCACGTCCGTCCAAGCCTGATCGATCCTCGCTGGCTCCTCGGCGAGGGCCCTGTGGTAGCTCATCTGCAACATCTGGCTCCATGGGTAGAAGAACTCGTGGAGCTCCCGGCGCGTCGACTGGAAGAAGATCACCCATTTTGGTCGGTTCCCAATGTACTGCACGATAATGATGCGCACCTCGGCAGTGGCAAGAAGACCTTCAACAAATCCAGGTCCACGGTGCAGCCTCAACGCCATAGTAGGAGTCGCCGAAGAAGTAGAATTGCCAACTGAAGTCGTGTACGTAGTAAGGAGGAGCATGGAGGTATCGCCAGCCCGCGGGGGGCTGGCGCCTGAACCTTGGTCGCCCGTCGCCGCCCGCAGGGGCCGTGTTAGACAAAGCCGTGAGAGAGTAATTGTTTTCCGAGAACAACCCAACTGGACACCTCGCGAGCCCACTGCAGAGCACTTCGTTAAGTGGCGGCCGACCTACGCACTGTGAGCACCGCTCGGGTGCGCAGGCCACTCTGAAGAGGCTCGAGCACGAACGGCGATGGCACGGAAGACAGGTGGAGGATAGGATGGGACTTGGAAGGTAGGAGGAGGAGATGAGATGTGGCCTGCGAGCACCATGCTCCGGAACCGCTCTGCCGGAGCACGGGGGAACGTGCTCCGGAAACGCTCTGCGGGAACACGTCGGGGAGCACGGCGGAACGTGCTCCGGAAACGCTCTGCCAGAGCACGCTGGGGAGAGTGAGGCGGAGAGATGTTTGAGGGTGGGTTGAGAAAGAGAGAGAGAGAGAGAGAGAGAGAGAGAGAGAGAGAGAGAGAGAGAGAGAGAGAGAGAGAGAGAGAGAGAGAGAGAGAGAGAGAGAGAGAGAGAGAGAGAGAGAGAGAGAGAGAGAGAGAGAGAGAGAGAGAGAGAGAGAGAGAAAGAGAAAGATAGAGAAAGAGAGAGAGAGAGAGAGAGAGAGAGAGAGAGAGAGAGAGAGAAAGAAATAAAGAAAGAAAGAGAAAAAAGAAAGGAAAACACAAACAAACAAACAAACATTTGTTTGCGGCGCTGTCTGTCTCTCCAAATGGCTCGGGACCGAATGGCATCCCTGCGGCGTTCGCGGACAATGGCCTCCGGAGTTCCCAGTGGACATGCAGCCCGGGCCCCCCGCGCCCCCGACGTCCGTTCTGGCGCCCGCGGACTAGCGGGTGCTGGCGAAGAGGTGGCTTTCAGCTAGGACCTTCACTGACGCTGCTTCAGCCTGATCGGCTTGTGGGGGGCGGCAGTCCTGGGGCCGCGGGGGGTGGGGGCGGGGGAAGGCAACCCCAGTGCTCCGATGGCTGGGAGCGCTGCTTCGGCCTCCTGGGCTCGTTCGCGCGGCGCTGGCAGGGGCGGGGGGCGACGCGCGCGCTGCTCTAGCGTCGCGGTCTCCTCTTCCTCTCCCTCTCCTCCTCTGTTCCGCCCCCCCCTTCGCTCGCTGTCTCTCGCTGCCTCGTCGCGTTGTGCGCGTGCTTCGATTGCCCATTTTTTTCATGTCCTTCTGCCCCCCCGCAATTGCCCTCGCCGCCGCCCCCTCGCCGCGCGCGTGCGCCTTGCTCGATTCCCTCCTGCCGCCCCCCCCCATCCCTCTCGCCGGCGCCCCGCCGCCCTTTCCTTGTCGCTTGTTTTCGCCGCGCGCAGCGCGCCTGGCTCGATGCCCCGGGGGCCCCCGGCGGCCCCCGCCCCCGATAGACTCGCCGCGCCTTCCGGCGGGCAGGGGCAGGCGCGCCGCGGGATGCTATTTCGCGCCGCGTCCAAGGTGGCGTTTTGCATGGTTCTTCGCGGGCAATTGCGCGGAGCGGTCGAGGCGCGGGAGGGCGTCGCCGCGCGCGCCGCGATGCGCGGCTATCCAGGCGCGCTTCGCCCTCGGACGCGCGCGACGGAATGGCCTGGGCCCCTGCGCGGGCCTGCAGTTCGGGCCCGCGCGCGCCGCCGAGGCCCCCGCGCGCTCGGCGGAAGAGGTGCGCCCCTCCAAGCGGTCTCCGCGCGACGGTTCGCTGCCGGTTGGCTATGCGCTCGTTGGCCCAGTCAGCGCGTCCGGGCGCGGCGCCGGCCACGGCGGCCGCGGCCCCCCGCTGGCCGCCGCCCTTTCGGGCGGCCTCGGCCAACGTCGGGCAGCCGCTCGCGCTCGCGAAGATGGCGGACCGGCGAGGGCAGGGGCGCCGCGGAGAGAGGCGGATCGCAGGGCGGCGCTTCTGGATGGCATCGCAGCAGCGGGGGGGCACGAAAGCGAGGCAGCCACGGAGGCCGAGGTCGGCGGGGTTCAGTTTCGCCCGCGGCAATCCCCGCGCGCCACGTTCGGGCGGCGGCGGCCTGGGCGCGTTGAGCCGCGGCGATTGGGGGAAGGCGGGCGGCGGCGCCTCGGCCTCGCGCGCGTCGGCAGGCACGCCGCGCGCCGCGGGGTCGGAAAGCGCCTCGGGCAGCGGCGCCTTCCCCGGCGCCCTGGGCAGGCGCGGCCGCGGCGCCGCCCGCGCCTCGCGCAGGACGGGCGGCGCCTTGGGCCCCCGCGCGCTCGCGAACCCCGCCTCGCTCGCGGCCGCCCCCAGGGCTGCGCGCGCGGAGCTGGCGCGGCGCGGCTGGGGCTTCCAGTGCGAGAAGCTGGCGCAGAGGCGGCGGGCGCCCCGCGGGGAATCTCAGCCAGGCGGCGGCGCGGCCTTCTTTTATACACGCTGTCAAGACCGATGGAAGCTACACCTTTTGCTGGAAGGAGCGTGCTCGCAGCCGTCATATATGTCAGTGGAGGCGTAGTTGCAGGCAGCATGTCCGCCACATATGAAGCGAACGCGTTCATGTGGTATTATGCTATGCATGGTCGTAGTGTTCAGGGCACCAGTCCAGGGCTTCATGTCGACGATCTCTCGCGCCACTCGTGGCAGGTTAATCCTCGTGAGTGCGTGGCGCAGTTGAAGGCTTTGGTGACGACCATGGCCGACCACATTGCTGCAGCCCTGAATGTCCCGCTCGCGGAGCGGAAGATGTGCTCCGTGGCGAATTCTCTTGAGCTCCTCGCAGAAGTCAGGAAACAGTTGGGCTTCTTGGGAGGGACTATGACGTGGCCCCCGGGGAACCTCGGGATTCCGTTCACGGCCGGAAAGCACAACAGAGTTGGACCGCCCTGGACTATTCGCATGAAGCGCGCCAAGAAGTTTATTCATCGAAATCGTCGGTTGGGGATGTTGCGGATTTCGAGGGGGCCCACGGCCAGATTATTCAAACGTGGGGTCCTTTCGGTTATTCCCCATGGTATGGAAGTTCAAGGGGTTACTCCAGCTGAAATCCTTCATGTACGTCGAGCTGCAGTGCGAGCTGCAGGGCTCAGCAAACGCGGGCGTTCTCTAGAGCCCCGGTGGGCCATCGACAAGTATCGCGGGGACCCTCTCTATCTCGTCGCTGGTCCGTTGAAGCGCTGCGCGCGGGGGTGGTGGCACGCCAGCGAACCGCCGCCCCGCGGGCGGCCACGGCGTCCAGATGCGACATGCGACCGGCCCAGGTGACCTGAGCAAGGCCTTTCGTTCGGCTGAGCACCAGGTTGGCCCAGGCCCCGCCGCGGAAGCCACGGTTGCATCGCACTCGTGGGCCGACCTCGGTCATTTTTTGTGGCTGGAAGCTGGCGGTTGGTCTTGGGAAGGGCCTGCAGTCTTTGTTTCTAGGAGCGGTTTCAGGCGGGCCCGCGCGGAGAGACCCCCATCTGAGATCTCTCCAGTTGTTTTAATCGACGTCCGCCATGCTATGCTACAGAAGTCCATTGCCACCCAACTCACCAACGCCCCTGGGGGGTCGACATTTTGCGGAGAGGCCTGTGGCTACTCTTAATCCAGCGAGTAGCACAATGTTGTTCCTCAGAGCAAACCCATTTCTTTTGCCAGATCCTGTCGGGAACGGTTCCGGCATGAGTAGCCGTTGCGAGATGGGGCTACGAAGTAGATACGAAGTGCCCTTTGTGCAAAGAGCAGGACGATACGTTATGGCATAGATTTTGGGAGCGCCCCCATCCCGATGCTGTGCAAAAGATGGTTGAGTTTTTTGGCGGCGAAGCCCTGGGCCAGATCCGCGGGAACGCCCAGGACTGTTTCCTCGTTTCGCGGTTGTGGGTCCCTTTCCCCGAGCCCCCCGAACTTGCGGCTGGCTGGCAGCTGGTGTCTTTTTTCGGGAGCGATGGGCAGCCCGCGGCCGAGTTTCAGTTTGATCCGTGCGACGAGCTTTACACAGACGGCTCGTGCATGAACGGAGACTAGGGAAAAACATCGAGGGTGGTGTTTCTGTTGTTCAGAGGTGCGGAGAGCAGCTTGTCCGCGGTGTATATAGCCCGCTTCCCGCGGAGTTCCGCCAGACGGCTAACGACGCTGAGCATGGCGCGCTTGCGGTCAGCATCCTTCGTTGAGTGGGCCTTGCGGAAGTTTGTGTCCCCAAGCATGTTTCTGTCGACTGCGCTGCGTTCCTTCTTGGGACTCGGAGCCCTGCCAAAGCCCTGGAGGGCTCAGGGCGGCAGTCTTTTTCTGGCGTGAGATTTCCATGGCAATTCGCGAAGGGCCGTGGGGCCGTGGGTCTCCTTGAACAAGGTCAAGGCCCACAGGGCTTATTGCGAAGCTGTAGATGAAGCCGATCGCTGTACTATTATGGGGTCGCACCTTGCCGACCTCTGGGCTAAGACTGCTGCCCAGTGTCATAACCTTTTTGCCCCCAGGAGCTGTTGGATTTTGAAAGGGCGGAGGTTGAGTACAGCAGTCTTGCGGCTGGGACGACGTCTATCCTGCAAGTGTGTCCCCTTTTTGGTGCCCAATTCAAGAGAGTTTGAAGGCCCGAGAAGACCAATGCGCCGACTCGAGTGAAGAGCCGGCATGTACTGGTTCCACACGGCGACCAGCATCGCTGCTCCCGCTGCCTTCGAGCTGTTACTCCTGCCACCACATCAGTCTGTGCTGACTTGAACCCGACCATGACCTCGCTGCTGCGAGGGCAAAATGGGGATCATCATGTTTTGCACGGGGCCTGTGTTGTGGAGACGGATGTCCTTGTCATTTTCTGTGTATGATGTGGCGGATTTGCAACATGCAAGGCCTCTGCCCGTCTTCTGGGCAACTGTGAGCCCCTGAGGAAGAGTTCGGAACGGTGCAAAATCCTCAAAGGGCTTTTTCTTGGGACGAAATTTCGGCTTGGGCCTGCCTTTCCCCTCTCCTCTCTTCCTTTTTTCCCTCGCCCCCGCCCCTGCCCCCTGCTCCAGGCCAGCCGAGTTACTCCTGGGAAACTTAATTTGTAGTCGGCGCTCGTTGTTCTTTGGTGACTGGGTGTCCGCCGGGTCTAAGAGGTCTGACAGGAGGAGGGGAGGGGGAGGAAGAGGAGGATGACGGGGAGGAGGAGGAGGAGGAGGAGGAGGAGGAGGACGACGACGACGAGGAGGAGGAGTGGAGGAGGAGGAGGAGAGGAGGAGGGAGGAGGAGGAGGAGGAGGAGGAGGAGGAGGAGGAGGAGGAGGAGGAAGAGGAGGAGGAGGAGGAGGGAGGAGGAGGAGGAGGAGGAGGAGGAGGAGGAGGAGGGGGAGGGGGAGGGGGGAGGGGGAGGGGGAGGGGGAGGGGGAGGAGGAGGGACGACGAGGGGGATAGCAAGGAGGACGAGCTGAGCCGCCCAGGTCTGCCCTGGCCTGCGTCTCCAAGGGCGCGGAGGCGCCTCCCCGCGTCGGGCAGATCGTCGTTGCCCTCCCCCGCGCCGCTTGCCGGCCAGCGCTTGGGGGCGCCAGCTGCGGGCGCCTCGCCCGGATGCTGCGCCCTGCGTGCCACCGCGACCCCCTGCCGCGACCCGCTCCTCTGCTCCACTGTCACCGCGCGCCCTGCGGCTCGACCCACAACCCCCGCCCCGCCCCCAACCCGCGCATCTCGCGACTCGCGACCCCTCCCCCCCGACCCACTGCGTGCAGCCTGGCGAAGCGTGACCCTCCGCGCAGCCCGCCGCACGGCCCCCACGGCCAGAACCCCGCACATCGGGCCGGTTGCCCACCCCGCAGCGCACAGCGCAGCCCCGTGTAGCCACCGTGCAGCCCACTTTGCAGACACCCGCGCGCCCAGGCGCTCAAAACCCCACTGGCGACAGCGGCCAGAGCCTGGCACGTCGGCCCAGGTGCTCACCGCGCGCGGCCCGCCGCGCAGACCCCGGCGGCAACAGCCCGACACTGCAACACGGGGGCCATGCATGTGCGCTGTTCAAGAAAGCGCCTCGCCTTCGGCTCGTGTCGTCTTCGGTTTATCGCGCCTTCGGCGGAAAACCAACGGACAGCCAGCGGAAGTACATCGGTGGCGAGTTTCACCTGCGGAGGCCAGCGGGAGGCTGCAACAGTAAACGTGAGACCTCAACAATTTTGGATTCCCCGTTTTCTGAGTCGGCCCCACTTGTGAGTATGTATGTGTTTGTATTGCAATGGCGTGCCATAGATTCTTTGCTGCCTGTGGCGAGCGGGAGGGGGCCGCGGCCACCCGTGCTCAAGCCTTTCATCCAGCGAGCTGGGGGGACCTGTCCAGGCAGAGGCGCGGATGGTTGGCAAGCCGTTCGTGTGGCTCCTGGGCGCCGCCACCAACCTGCTGGCGGCCTGGATCTCGCGTGCGCCGCCGTGCCCCGCGGTCCCTTCGTGCCCAGCCTCGCCGACGTGCCCGTCGGTGTCTTGCCCGAACCTCTCGTGTGGGGAGGTCCACTGCCGTGCTGCGGAGGAGCAGCTGATCTGCCCGGCGGCGCCCCCTGCGCCGCCCCCGCCGCCGGCGGCGCCCGCGGCGCCACCGGCACCCGAGCCGGCGGCAGCGCCGGCGGAGCTGCCTTCGAGTTCTTTCTGGAGCTGGGCGGCGCTGCTGTTGGGCCACGTGGTCCTGGCCACGATACAGCTCTGGCGCGGCCTCGTCAGTCTCGTGAAGGGCCTCGTGTGCCGTCGCCATGGCCGCCACAGTGCCGCCACCGCCCGGCGTCCTGCGCTGGGCTTGGGTGCTGTATCGAGGAGAGCGGCTCTGGCACCAGCGGAGGGTCTGGGGCAGATTGGCGGATCCAGCAGCGGGGAGCAGTGACCCGCTGGACCTCCTGATCTCTAGTGCTGACCATGACGTGTACGAGGAGCGGTACAGTCGGAGCAATCCAGATATCGTCACTGTGGTCTTCAGCCCGACTCGCCAGGCGCTCCAGGGTGTGGACCCGAACCTACTCTACCGCTTCAGGCGGGAACTGAACGGGCGCGAGACGGTCGCCATCCAGGACGCTCTCATTCAGGTGGCGGACGAGCTGTACTTGGATCGAGAGCGCGCCGCTGGCCGACCGCGCGTGCTCCCAGCGGGCGGCTCCTACGTGGAGTTCGATTTCACAGCAGCAGCCCCTGGACCAGGCGTCCCTGGCGCAGGCCCTGGCGCTCTCGTGCCCGCGGGTGGAGGCGCCGCTGGCGCGGCGCCTGCTGCGCCCCTGGCGATCGCGGCCGCCGCCGGCGCCGCCGCTGCCCCTGCAGCGGGCCTCGCGGCTGGCGCAGCCGTGCCTGTTGCGGGCGCCCCTGCGGGCGCCGCTGGCGGTCCGCCGCCGGCTGTGGCAGGCGCGGCTGGACCGCCTGGGGGGCCGGCCCCGGCCTGGGTGCTCATCGAGAGCACTGGTGGAGGCAATCGGGGCGACGTAGTGCAGCTCAACGGGACCGAGCGGATTGAAGGGGACATCGGACTCATCCAGGTGAACGCGGGCTGGGTCGCCATCCGTCGGATCTCGATGGACCCTTCGGTGTATCGGTGCGCCGAGAGCGGGTCGGACATCAGGCTGCTGGGCGTGCCGCCTCGGCCTGACGGCTCCAGGCAGCGTCTGGCGTGGCGCGACGCGGTGCCGATGATGGTGGAGAACATCATCCCTGGGTGGCTGCTCGACGGTCCTCGCACCATGCTGTGGTGCGCACAGTTCATCGACAGGAAGAGGGGCGGCCCCGTGGAGCACTACAATAGCTTCGTGTCCTTCTACCACCTCACGAAGGAGGACTACGGGGTCGCCCACTACGAGAATATCATGAAGATGATAGAGCACCTCGCGTGCTGGGATCAGGTGAACCTCCCCGACCTGGTCGGGGCGGAGCTGGCCATTCGACAGGCGCAGCTCTACGAGTACATCTACTCCATGGAGTTCGAGGCTCAGCAGTCGAGGGGCTCCAAGGACGGCAACGACGGCGACGGCAAGAAGAGGGGCCGAGGGCGTGGAGGAGGGCTTCACCGATTCGGCATCGTGGACGAAGCTGCGGTGTTCACCGGGGCGGCCAAGGAGGACGGCCGCTCGATGATTTGCCCGCTACTACTGGAGCATGTCTCCAAGCAGGTAGAGCGCGACGCAGGGATCCTGAAGCAGATCAGGAAGGCCCGAGAGGAGCGTCGCGCTCTGTCATCATGAGCAACGCGGACGGCTTCTGGGAGCCCCTCGCCCAGTAGCCTGCCAGGTCGAGAGAGGGGGCGCCCGTGGGCCTCGCGGGTGCAGCAGATCTACCTGTACATGAGGCTTCCAACTCCAGCGCCGATCTTCGCCAGCGTGATCTCTTTCCTTTGCCCTATTTTGGCGCTGGGGCCCCATCTCCTTCTACACCTACCCCGCCATCGAGGTCAGTGCGCAGGCGCCTTGAGAAACGGTCCCACGTTCACGGCATGGTCGACGAGATGACCGACGCGCTGAACGAGCTTTGGGGCTGCCCGCCGGCGGCGCGCCGTCAAGCGCCCGCCGGCACGCCGGCGCCTGCAGCTGGCCACGCCCTCGTCCTCTCGGAGCTCCGCCAGGCCGCGTTGAGGTTTGGCCCGTGCCCAGAGGGCTTGGACGGTCCAGGAGCCCTTGAGGAGCTCCGGATATCTCAATCATACGAGGGTGACGCCACGTTGGTTGCCCCGGTGAGCTTCGACCTCGTCGACTCCATCTCATTGCCTCCTGCTGGTAGCCGACCCGCCGCCCTGGAGACGATCGACGAGATGGCAGGCCAGAATATCGCTCATCGGTTGAAAGAGTTACTCCTGCCCCGACAGCTGGGGTTGGAGCGCATCAGAGAGGCAGGTCCGAGACGACTCTACACGGATCCAGGCCTCCGCAACCCGCGCCTCTACTCGATGGTGGTGCGGCGGCTTCTGGACGCCGGGCTGGTTGACTTCTACAGCTCGGCGGAGTGTTACGTTGGCATGTTCTTCGTGCGCAAGAAGAACGGGTCGCTGCGAATGATCCTCGATGGGCGTCGTGCATCCCTCAGGTTCGCGCCAGCCGACTCCGTGGAGCTGGCGACGGGCTCTGCATTCGCCCAGATTTCGGTCGACGGCGACGAGCCCATCAGCATCGGGGGCGTCGACATCTGCGACGCCTTCTACCAGATCGAGCTTCCGTCGTGGCTTCGCCGCTACTTTGGCTTGCCCAGGCTGAGGGCTGGCGACCTCGGACTCGCGCACCTGTCCGATGGATCGGCGGTGCGACCGTCGTCCTGGGTCGCGCCGTGCTTCAGGTGCCCGCCGATGGGCTGGGGCATCAGCCTTTGGATCTGCCAGAGTTTGAACGAGGCGGTGACTGCTCGGGCTCTTCCTGGCCATTTTGGCCGTCGTCTCGTGGACCGTCGGCCCGCGCCTGACCTGCAGCAAGGTATGGCGCACACGGTCTACGTTGACAACTTCATCGCCTTCTCCCACACGCTGAGCGAGGTACACGACGCGGCGGCTGTAGTGCAGAAGGAGCTGACGGCTTCAAGCCTGCCCACTCACCCAGTGGAGGCATCAGTCGGCGGCGACACGCTGGGCTGGCACTTCGACGAGGACAAGCCCGTGATCGGTCTCAGCGTCCGCCTCCGCTGGCGGCTTCGTCTGGGTATCGGCGAGCTGCTGGAGCGAGGCTGGTGCAGTGGCCACACCATGATGAAGGTGATATCTCACTTCACGTCGAGGGCGCTAATTCGCCGCGAGCTGCTGAGCTGCCTGGGGGCCGTGTATGGCTTCATGGGGGACGGCGGCCGCGAGAGGCGGCGGCTGACTCCGGCAGTGAGGCGAGAGCTGACCTGGTGCCGCGCGCTGCTGCCCCTGTGCTTCCGAGACGCCGGGCGGCCGCTCTCGCCAGTCGTATCTTGCGTGGACGCATCGTGGTGGGGTGCAGGAGTGACTGAGAAGACCATCACCCCAGATCAAGCCCGTCGACTGTCTATCTTCAACGAGCGATGGAGGTTCAGTCGTGATGGAGAGCAGCAGGTCGCCCCGCGGGACAAGGCCTTGGTTCGGGAGAGCAAGCAAGCTGAGCATATCACCACATCATGCATCAGACACGCCTCGTCGCAGCACGATCGAGATCCAGCAGTCATAGCAGCAGCCATGGAGCAGCGAGTCCCTTTCCGAGTCGAGCCGAAGCTTAATCGTGAGGAGGAGGTCATGTTCGAGGAGGTGCCGGAGGTGGTTTGGGCGGAAGGATGGCATCGGGTTTTGTCTACACCATGGACCAGGAGGGAGGCACAGGTGGTATTGGAGGGGAGAGCGCTAGTCCTATGCTTGAAGCACCGATTGCGAGCCGCTCGAAATTTCAACACCACGCACATCATCTTGAATGACTCCATGGCCCCAGTGTTGGCGTTGCTCAAAGGCAGATCATCGTCGCCTCCGCTTTTGCGGATTTGTCGCCAGGCCTGCGCCCTCCTGTTAGCCTCGGGGTCTTCGGCAGTCTGGCGTTGGGTCCCATCCGAGCACAACAGCGCTGACCCTGCCTCTCGTGCCCAGGCTGGTGATATCCCCGAAGCCGTGCGGGCCAAGACATCAGGGCCTGCCGCGCCCGGTGCGCCGGCCCAGGCGGCAGCTCTCCGACGCGATGGCGGCGCCGCTGACGATGTCGGCCCTCGGCTGCATGGCGATGCCATCTGCGCCGGCTCTGCGGTCTCGCAAGCGGCCAGCGGCTGCTGTGGCGGCTGCCGCTGCCAGCCAGTCGCGGCGCAGGCCGCGCGTGGCGTCAGAGACAGTGGCGCGCCCAGCCGAGAGCGACCGCCGGGCTGTTCGCCGGCAGGAGAGGGCGAACCGCTTCTCTGCACTCCCGCCCTCTGCCCCCCGCCGGGGCTTGACCTTCCTGGAGGAGCAGTCAGTGGGGGATGCGACCAGGGCGGACTACGAGCGCCGGCACGCTGCCTTCAGCCTGTGGGCCTGCCAGCGGGGCCACTCATTGGGGACGCCGACGGAGGTGGACAAGACACTGGTGCTGTTTTTTCACGAGGAGTTCTTGGACGGGGGCGAGAGCAGCGACGCCTGGAAGCTGATGGCGGCCCTCGCCTTCGTGCGCCCGGACCTCGGACCGCGCCAGGGCCGCCTGCCGCGGGCGGCACGGGCTGCCAAGGGCTGGTCGCGCCTGGCACCGCCGCGGTCGCGCCTGCCGCTCCCTTGGCCCGTGGTGTGCCTCATCGTGGAGGTCCTGTGCCGCAGGGGCCTGGCCATGCATGCATGGCTGACCGCGCTCACGTTCGGCCTGTACTTGAGGCCGCGAGAGGCGCTGGAGCTCGTGCAGGCCCAGCTCATCCCACCAGGATTCACCTCAGCCACAACGATGCACCATTGGTGCGTGGTCCTCCATCTGTTCGAGAGGCAGACCCCGTCCAAGACAGGTGTGTTCGACGAGAGCTTGCTGGTGGACTCGACCTGTTTTCCGTGGATGCCGAACCTCGTCCAGGAGCTGCACCGCCGCACGCCCGCTGGCCACCGCCTGTTCCCAGTCACCTACGCGCAGTGGAACTACCACTTCAAGGCCGCCGTCTCCGACCTCGGCCTGCAGGTCCTGGGCAACTTGGCGCTGCACCAGCTGCGGCACGGCGGCGCGAGCCACGAGCTGTACGCGGCGGCGCGGCCCCTCCGCGACATCCAGAAGCGCGGCAGGTGGGCCACCGATGCCGCGCTCCGACGCTACGCCAAGGGCGGCCGCGTGCAGGAGCAGCTGCACCGCTTCCCGCGCGCCCTGCAGCTCCAAGCCGAGCAGGCATTCCGCGGGATTGGCGCCACCCTATCGGCGAGCTGGCTTCGTGGGTGAGGCACGCCAGGGCCGGCGTCTTCCTGGAAGTCTTCAGCGGCTCTGGGCGGATGTCCGCGGCATGGCGCTTGCGCTTCCGGTCGCAGCATGCCGCTTTTGAGCTGGACATTCGCCACGACACCGACAGCGACCTCCTCCGTAAGCGCATCAGGCAGCTGGTGAGGGGCTGGGTGCGGAGTCGGCTCATTGCCGCAATCTGGATTGCGACGCCCTGCCAGTCGATGAGCCGCGCCCGCAACCGGCCCAACGGGCCACCGCCCCTTCGGACGAAACAGTTCCCGCTGGGGTTGCCAGGCCTGTCGCCGGGAGACCAGCTCAGAGTTGAGAGAGGAAACACGCTTGCCACTTTTAGCTTCTCTCTCTTTTTGCTAGCGCGCAGTTTGAACATACCAGTTGTAATTGAGAACCCTAGCACCTCTTGGTTGTGGCAGCTCCCAGGTGCAATCCATCTCAGTCGCATTCGTAACACTCGCATTGTAGACTTTGATTTTTGTGCGTTCTCGACCGCGTGGCGGAAGCGCACTCGGCTCTTATATTGCCATCTCAACCTCGACCCTCTCTTACCGTGTAAATGTTCGGGTCGTGGTGTCTGCAGCTTCAGCCGCCGCCCCCATCAGATCCTCGAAGGCAAAGACGCCTCAGGCACCTTCTGGACGCACATTGCAGAACCGTATCCCAAAGACTTGTGTAGGCTGGTAGCTAAGTGTTTCCAACAGGCTTTGCGAAACCACTCGTTTCGTAGCCTGGACAGGTTTGTGTTGGCCTAAGGCCAGGGTTTCAAAATTCGGTGTTGCTCGAGTTTTTAGATTTCGGATCGTGATTGTCTCGGGACTCGTTTTCCTTGGTCGAGGTGCCTCGCCCAGCCAGTCAATGTCGCACGGAGCTCCGGGTCGAGTCATCACACAGAGTTGCAGATGCAAAACAGTTCTGGCCCCCGAGAGTCTCCCCGGCTTGCACAGATTGCAATGGCGTGCCATAGATTCTTTGCTGCCTGTGGCGAGCGGGAGGGGGCCGCGGCCACCCGTGCTCAAGCCTCCCACCCACGCTGCGCTCCCACCCATTTTCAGCTCGAGCAGTGTCCGTTGGATCGTGATTGTCTCGGGACTCGTTTTCCTTGGTCGAGGTGCCTCGCCCAGCCAGTCAATGTCGCACGGAGCTCCGGGTCGAGTCATCACACAGAGTTAAGGATGCAAAACAGTTCTGGCCCCCGAGAGTCTCCCCGGCTTGCACAGATGTTTATATGTATTCATATATGTATATATATGTATATATATATGTGTGTGTACATATGTATACAGACGCAAATCGATTCGGATTTAGAGACAGATGGAGAAACAGAGAGTGATCGAGAGAGAGAGAGAGAGAGCCTGGTAATGTTGAGCGTCGTCAGCGCTGCACCACTCCTGCTCAGTGATGACGGGGCATGCGTGCCCTTTTGTTCTTTGTGTGCGGTCGTAGACGGAGTTTGCCACGGCGCAGCCGGGTTTTGCTACATGACGCTCGGGTTGCGAGCACGCCGCCCGATTTCATTCATTGCAGAGCTGATGCTGGCGGCATCCTGCGATGGCGGACTTTGATACACTCACGACGTTAACAGAAGGACCACTTTGGGTTTCGGAGGGGCTCTGGTTCTCTGACCGTTCCTTAGACTAGGCCCGGGAACGTTGACTGTACCCGCAGCGCGCCCAGCACCACAGTGACGGGATTGGAGCGATTTGCGGCGTCAGGTTGCCAACCGGCCGCTCAGAAACAGGAGGGTTGCCAGACGAGGGTTGTGGTGCCGAGGTCGGATCGGGCGGGGCTAGGACGAGGATAAATCCGTTCCAGGGCGTTCTGGAACGCTCTGAGAAGGCCGCGGCGTCCGAGACATCCTCCAGAGCCGCCAGGTCTCAGATATTCTCGATTTATCCTCACCCGATGTTATCCCCGTCCTGCCCTCGTTTTAACTGAAGCAGCCCGCCCGATTCGCTCCCTCCTCTCCTCCGGCCTTGACGCACTTCGTCTCCTCATTCGTCGCTCTCGGCTCGTTGCCCACTGGATGTGCAACGAGGCTTGAGGCGAGAGCCAGGAGCCGAGAGCGAGGAGGCAAAGGTCGTTCCTCCGTCCTCCATTCATGCTCATCCCTTCCCTTTTGGATGTCGTGTCTTTTCTCTGAACTTCTCACTCCTGCCCGCACTTCGCATCTCTCTGTGTCCGCGCTTGTCGTGACTGCCCCAGCCTTCCAGAGGCCGCCGTGAACGACTACGGAGAGTGGGCGCCGAGCTCAGGCAGAAGGAGGAGAGGTGTCCTAGACGTCCTCCTGGATTTTGGGCCTCAGCGCCGTCAGCAAGACAGCTATGGGAGACAGAGCGGGCCCTGGGGGACTTGCCATCGAGAAGCCTGGCTGCCCATGCATCGAACAATTCGGAGCGCCAGATGTCTGGGGTGTGGGAGACGGTGGAGGAGGGAGGAGGAGGAGGAGGACGGGGAGGAGGAGGAGGAGGAGGAGGAGGAGGAGGAGGAGGAGGAGGAGGAGGAGGAGGAGGAGGGGGAGGGAGAGGAGGCGGAGAAAGAGGAGGATGACCAGTGCAAGCCCAAGACGCGTCTTGACAATCGAAACAGTTCTTTCTGTGGGCGCTTGGACCGGGGGGGGGTCCAGAATTGCCCCCCCTTTTCGTTCAAGGGGAGGGCGGGGGTTCGAACCTTGAAAGGGCTTTACTGTCCTCCGGCGTCATCTTCACTGATTACTGACTCTGGGTCGACTTCTGGAGCCCCTGAGGCCCCTGCAACGGCCTTCAAGTTGGCCGCGGGTTCCTCCCGGGAGGCCTGGAGCAGTCATAGAGGCCGTCAATGGGGCCTCGGTGCCACGCCGAGGACGGTCCTGAGAAGGTAGTCGGCCGCCTCGGCCAACCGCACCTCCAGGGACCACGCCCTGCTGCGGCCTCCCCGGGAGGGCCGGTCGCCGCGAGCCCCTATGCGGGAAGAAGGGATGTTTTTCCTCCACTGCGCACTTGAGCCAAATCGGCAGCACCAGTAAAGCTACTGGGAGGCATCCGCATGCAGGCGTAAAGTCGCACAGCATTTGGAGGGCCTCCCTCCTTCCCAGGTTCATGCAGGCGTAGGGGCGCACCGCATTCCCCTGAGAGGGGCAAGCATGTACACATGTACCAGTGCTTACTTCGCGCTGCTGCTGCTGGTGACCCGGCCTCCGGTGACCTTTTTGAGATCGCCGGCCGTCGGAGGTCACCGGCCAGAGTTCTTTGGCCAACAACATCGGTGCCCTTTTGGAGGCTGCTTGGGGCCGAAAAAGGGCATCGGCCAAAAGGTCCTTGTCAACGGGGGCCAGGGGAAAAAACGCAACACTTTGTGACACGGGGCCACGGGTCCTGTTGATTCGATCTAGGGCCCGTGGCTCGGGACACTCCTGTTCCCTACTTGCATCATGACTGCTATGCTCCCTGACCCACGCGAACACCCCCCCCGGCGCCGGCGCCGGCCCCCCTCTCCTTTCTGGGTCGGCGCTGGCGCTGGCGGCGGCTGTCGGCGGCGGCGGGTAGCAGTGTCGACGAGGACGACGATTCAAGGCCCCCTCTTCCTCCAGGCCGGCGTCGGCGCCGGCTGGCGGCAGCGGCGCCCGCGACGTCGACGACGACGACGACGACGACAGCGACCACGGCGAAGACGACGACGGCGACAACGACGACGACAACGATGGCGACGACGACGACGACGTCGACGACAACGATTGCGACGACGACGACGACGACGTGCTCGACGGCGACAACGGCGACGACAACGACGACGAAGACGACGACGACCACGGCGGCGGCGACGACGGCGACGACAACGACGGCGACGGCGGCGACCACGACGACGAAAACCACGACGACGACGAAGACCAGCACGACGACGACGATGGCGTCGACGACGACGAACACGACGACGACGACGACGGCGTCGCAGAGGACGACGAGAACGACGAAGACGACGACGATTACTAATACGAAGACGACGGCGACGACAACTGAGACCACGACGGCGACAGCGTCGGCGACGACGACGACGCCGATGATGACGAAGACCACGACGACGACTTCAACGGAGACGACAACGGCGACAACGATGGCGACGACGAAGACCACGACGACGGTGACGACGACGACGACCACGTCGAAGACGAGGACGACGATGGCGACGACGACGGCGACGGCGATCACGACGACCTCGAGCATGCCCACGACGACGACGGCGACGACGACGACGACGACGGTGACGGTGACGGCGACGACGACGACGACGATGACGCAAACCGTGGCGCCACGCGAAAAATACTTTATTCTTGATGTCCGACCCCGTCAAAATTCTGTCATTCAGGGCCGAGGACATGACTACAAGGGACTTTTTCGTCGTCGTCGTCGTCGTCTTCATCCTGGTCATCGTGGCCGTGTCGCCGGCGTCGGGGCTGCCAGCCGCCGCTGAGGGGGGGAGCGGGGGGAGGGGAGTTTCCCTGGGCCCCCTCGTGGCTGAAAGGCGCCGCCGGATGGCAAGCGCCCGTGAAACGCGCCCCCTCTGACAATCCCACAATCGTGCCAGAAAACTATTCCTGGGACTTCAACACAGCGAATCAATATGACTGGCGCGTCCTGACAATCCCAAGCCATTCCAGAACAGTTCCTCGGCCTTCGGCAACACGAATCCTTGAAACAGTGGCAAACTTTTGAGGCGAATGTGCGCCGATCTAACGCGAGAGCCACCTTTTGAACCGGAGCCGCCCTCCGTCTTGAGGGTGAAAGAGGGGGTCTGCAACAGGGGGTCTTCAATGGGGGCTGAATGGCCCATGTATGCTCAATGTATCGTTCATGTATGTGAACGGGTACGATTGGCATCCAATGTTGGCGGTCATTGAGGGCCAGTCGTTCGTGCCCGCGCGTTGCCCGCGCGGGCACACGCGCCGTCCATCCATTATCGTTCATGCGTGCGGGGGTTCTTGCATATTGCGCGTGGGGCAGCGAAGTGGAGTGCAAGTGTGTCTTGATTGTGCCATTGATAATCGTGTATGTTCCCAAACGATGACTTCTCGACCCCCAAGACAGATTTGGAATGGGGGCCACTTGTCTCCCAAAATGTGAATTCACATTTTCCTTTTTCCCAAAATGTGAATTCACATTTTCCTTTTTCCCAAAATGTGAATTCACATTTTGGCCCGTTTCAGAAAGAAACCTACACAAAATTCCAAAATGTGAATTCACATTTTCCTTTTTTCCAAAATGTGAATTCACATTTTCCTTTTTCCCAAAATGTGAATTCACATTTTGCTTTTCCCCACAATGTGAATTCACATTTTGCCCTGGCCTTCAAGATCCCCAACACTGAGGCGTTTTGTTCCGCATGTCAGATAGGCTGGGCAGATTTCGACACTCACCTGACCGCTCTCGTGTGTTCCAGCCTTTTGTTTTTGCGCCCTCAGCGCACGTTGCCTTCGTTGCCTTTCCCGAGCCCCCCGCCCCCTTGTTTCCTTTCCTTTCAAGTCTCGCGCATGGGTGCAGGCGGGGGGCTTCCATTAGTTCCCCCGCCGAACACAGCAATCGAGGATGCATCGCCCATTCATGGCCCATAAAGACATCATTGCCGGGACCCTGCGGCCGACCCCCACTTTCACCCTCCAATGCAAACTGTTTTGGCGAATGTGCGCGGCGCTGAGGCGGGAACCACAGTTTGCAAACGGGCCGCCGTCCATCCTGGAAGCGGTTGCGAGCTTCTCAGACGGTTGTACGCGGCGTTACTGCGAGGGCCGCATTTTGAAAACGGGCCGCTCTCCAGCTTTGAATATGTTGCGAATTTCGAGCTTCATGACCACGCATTCTGAAGACGCATCAGGCAGCGCCCGGCCCGCCCTACCGACACGATTGGGGGTGCGACAGGGAGGAGTTATTCATACAGATAAAAGGGTTGGATGAGACGGAGGAGGAGGAAGAGGAGGAAGAGAAGAAGGAGGAGGGGAGGATGGTAGAGGATATAGTGACCTTCGGCCCGTCTCGCCATCGCTCCTATGTTGTCGGTCGGAGGCCTTCTAGGGAGGCCTCTCGGGAACCTCTGGGATGTAATTTGGTCTTGCGGGCCTCTCGGTTGCATCTTGGCTTCCTTTGGGGACCTGATTTTGGACCTCTGGGGGTCTACTCGAGTTTCTGGGGTGCTTCTTGGGGTGTTTTTCTCGGGCTTCTCTTGGGGCTCTCTTGGGCGCTTCGTGGCCCCATAGAGGGCTCCACCGAATGTCCCAGTGGCAAGGTCCGAATGATGGCGGCTCCGCCCAATTTCGGCGCACCCCTCACACGACTCAGGGCCCTGTAGGGAGCTCCACCGAAGGCCCCACAGGCAAAATCCGCGTGCGCCCAAGCACACTCCTCACACGCTTCGTGGCCCCATAGGGAGCTCCATCGGAGGCCCCAGTGGCAAAATCCGCATGCGCCCCCCCACACATGTCGGCACATTCCTCACACGCATCGTGACCCATAGAGGAGCGTTCGTCGTCTCGCCCGTCTTCGCGTTCTCCTTCTTCTCCTGGCCTAGAGGGGGGAGGATCCGTACCGCTTCTCTGCTGTGGCGCGGCGCTCTCTGGCCCAGGAGGCGGATCCGCGCATGCCTCCCTGCGATCCCTTGTCCTGTCCTGTCCTGGCCCAGGGGGGATGTCTGGTGTAGCCTGCCCTGGCGGGTTCTGGCGGCGCGTCGGAGGCCCAGGGGGCTGCAGGGGTTCGGCCCGGGGCCCTGCCTGGGGCCCAGGGGTGGCGCAGGGTCCACGCCGCGCAAGGCATGGGTTCCGAGTTCCGAGGCACCGATCGCCACCAGCTGTGGGATCGATCTTCGGGGACCTCGTCGGGCGGTCGGGGTGTTCACATAGATCCATATCCGCCTCCCCCTGGGTCTCATGACATTGGTCCCCCAGGCGGTGGTGGTGGATGGACCCCCGCCTCGCATGAGCACACTGTCCAAGGCCTGTCGGCGGACGCGGCAGGCCTCGGTCTTGGAATTGCATTTTGGAGCCCAGCTGCCTCCTCTTTCCAATCCGCGCCCGAGGATTGTATGGTGAGTTCGCGGATCCATGGAGCCAGCTCCGTGACTTCATCCCGCGCCAGTGGACCATACATTGGGCGACGCCGCGATTGTTGCACCCTGGTCTGTGAATCGGAAACGCGTCTGGATAACATTCATGGGGAATTCGCACTACGTGTCTTGTTTGGCTCAAGAGTTCGGGATAAAGTCCCGTGCGTTTTGGCATCCGATGGGTTGCGGTAGCTCCACTGGGCCGAAGCCATCGTCGGCTGCAGGCAAGAAAGTTACCATTGTCAAGGTTGAGGAGAAGAGGAAGAAGAGCAATCTCAACCCAGCAGATTATGTGCTGTCGAAGAGAAACGGGGAGGTGATAGTCAAGGACGCGGGGACGATCGACGGGCAGCAGTTCAATGTAGAGGAGTGCAAAGACTGCGACATATTCCTAATGGACCACATTGCATGCGTTTTCGTTGACGAGTGCGAGGGCTGCCGCATCTTCATCGGTCCCACAATGAGCAGCGTTATGATCCGAAACTGCAGTTCGATGAACTGCGTCATCGCCTGCCAGCAGTTCCGCACACGGGATTGCACAAATTGCAAGTTTTCGCTGTTGTGCACGACTGAGCCTATCATAGAGACGAGCACACAACTCCAGTTTGCGTGCTTCGAGTTCAACTATTTCTCCTTGCGGGCCCAGCTGTCCGAGGCGCAGCTGAACGTGTGGAACAATAAGTGGTGGATGGTGCACGACTTCAATAAGAATTCGGAGAAGCCTAATTGGAGCCTCCTTCCGAAAGGGGAGGTGCAGACGCTGCTGAGACCCGATAGATGCAATGGCCTGACGGAGGATGAGCTCAATCAAGAACGCGTTGTGCCCGTGACGCTCGGAAGTCGCCAGTGGCCTTCCGAGGAGACGTGCTTCATCATCTTCCTGCCCGGAGCGGACGCGTACATCGGCGCCGTGCTCAACAAGGTCGAGGCGACCGAAGGTTGGGAGCTCTGTCGTGCGAGGTCGACCTTGCTCGATGTTGACAGGTTGAAATCCCTGCTGTCTTGGACCAAGGAGTCCAAGCTGCCCAGCCAGTGTCAAGGCAAGGAGCTCACGGGTGCGCAAATGTGTGGAGCAGGGATACTCGAACAGATGCAGGAGGCCCTGTCGACCACCGGCTTGGCAGCGGGCTCCAAGCTGATTCGGATCGTTCCCTCGGCACAGGCTTCTGCGCTGGCGAAGGCGTTCTTCGAGGTCTGGAAGGACGAGATCTAATACTTGCCCCCGCGAGTCTTGCGAAGCGACGTGCGGAGGGTCTGCATGGGAATGCGGCTTGAAGCGGAGTTGATGTGCATCTGCCAGCATACCAGGGCATGGAGCTTTTGCTGAGCGAGGGCCCAGTTAGATTGCGGTTCGCAATGCGTGGGCCCGAAGAAAACACATAATCTAGATGTTGGATTGTAATCGGCCTAGTTCGCGTGAGTTGGTTTCGATGAGTTTGGTTGTTCAGTTATCCCTGGCACCTTTGGTTCGTTCCCAACCTTGCAAGTTACGCGAAACAAGTGCAGGATACCATCAACCTGTTAGCGAGTAACCTCGGATAGGTAGACTTTTATAGAATGTACGCGAGGTTCTCTCACTGAACGCAATGTTTGGAGCATGTGCGTCGCGCGTGGCATGATGCTGGTAATAAGTATCAACGACAACAGTAGGATCACCATGCATGCAAATATGTTGACGTACATTTATTTGAATGTCTAATATTTACATGATGTATACATGTCTCTCTATATATATAGATGTATACACACATATGTATACATATATACACACATATACATCTATGTATAATACAAGCGGCGTCCGGCTCCCCGGGCCAGGGGGCAGCACACTTTTTCAAAACTCCCCCCCCCGGCAACCCACTTTCGTCCCCAGCGCCAGTGGGCCTTTTTGAACGCTCCAGGGCGCTCCCTGTGCCTCGAGGGCTCTCCTCGGCGCCCGCGGAGGACGCCCAGAGGCCGCCAAGGCGGCCCATGATCGCATCAAGCCGCCCGTGGCCCAAGAGGCCCCCAAGAGGCCGCATCAAGAAACCAAAATCATAGATTTTCATTGTGTTTTTCACTGTCCTTCGCGTTCTCGCGATTTCGGGCTTCCTACGCACCAAGACTGCCCAAGAAGCCTCCAACATCGCCCCAAGAGGGCCCAAGAGGCCCCCAAGAGGCGGCCAAGACAGCCCAAGAGGGTCCCCAAACGGCCCAAGAGGCGCCTGAAAGCGCCCCAAGAGGGCCTCAGGACGGCCTCAAGAGGAGCCGAAGAGGGAGAACGCGAGCTGACAAGTCGAGCCTTCCGCACCAAGAGGCCCCCAGGAGGCTCCAAGAGGCCCCCAAGATGCCCCAAGAGAGCCAAAAGAGGCCCCGAAGAAGCCCAAAAGAGACTCCCAAACGGCCCCTAGGAGGCTACAAAACGGCTTCTGAC